>BSBM01000584.1:7827500-8105000 GCA_027924585.1 Larix kaempferi
TCTCCAAGAAGTTGCATTAGAATTGGCACCGCTATGATACTTTGAAATTGGTTATACCATGCCACCATGCTTGCATTCTTCCTATGATATTGATTCCACCATTTCCAAACCCGAAATATGCATGGAATCATTATAGTGATTACCCACCTATGGATATATATGTGATTGTGATTGATGTGAATCTTTTTACCTATGTTAGTTTAAATGGATATGATTAAATTATAAGTAACTGAATTCCTTACCGCATTAAATCTTTAATACTCTACACATTTATCATATGGAGACTATCATACACACCTTGGGTGAGACCTCCTTCCTTCCAAAAGGTTGAATATGCTAACACACTAAATGACATATAGTCTGTGTGGTATCACCTCAATTTTTCTCAGTTGTTACATTCAGGTGATCATTCTTGAAGTCATCACCATTTCACATTAAAACACACAATAGAACATATCATGCTACCTCATGCATATTTAGCACCATAGAAACCAAAGTCAAACCTTTGGTTGATTTTTTTTTATCTTTGATCACATAACTAGGTCTTCCATTAAAAAGTGTGAGTTGTGTAGGAAATCCATCACCATTTACCAAGGCCTCCCTCGACATATCAACTAACCAACTCCTCCACTAGATCTAAACATAAATCCCCATCAAATTATCTACATTGCCATTGAAATTGATAATATCTACCAAATTGAGATCTAACTGAGGCATGACTAGTTTGAGATTTTTCTCATTTCCATACACCCACTATCATTTACATTACTTGCAAGTACCTTTTTGCACATTTGAATCTCCTAGTTACTTCTTGTCTAAAAATATTTCTTCACCTTTGTAAATGTCGCTCATGGATTGAACCCATGGCCTAGTAATAAATATAGAGGATTTTATTAATATTTAGTCAAAACAATTATTTGTGCTTTGAATTGAAAAAATATTCTACAAGTTAACATTAAAACATGAATTAAAAAATATTCTACAAGTTAACATTAAAACATGAATTATCATGACTTGGCATTATAACAATAAACTCTAGGGATCAGGCTCAAAATTCACTGAAATTGATTGAAAATGAGTACTTGTGCTATGAATCAAAGTTGACATTTACCTCAAAGAATGTTGTTCAAGATAACAAACCATAACTCTTGGGTTCCAAATTTACTAATATGTACTAAAAATGATTACTTTTATTTTGCTTCTAAGCAAATCATGCAATAGGTGTAATGTACAAATTTCACCAATAATTTGGTTAGTTGTCATGTGCCTAAATTTTTGCTATGGACCACTCCATGGGACTAGGGGGTGCAATGACCTAAGTTAATTGGTAAGTTCATTATAAATTATTAAAGTGCTCGCATGGGTCATGAATTTGTAATGTATGAGGTCCAATATTTATTATTAATGCAATATTAGTCAAAATGGGATTGCAGTGCCCCTAGACTGATGTAGACTTTTAGGGCACTTGTCAAGTGACCCAGATGAATTTTTTTTTAATAAAATGACCCTTTCATTTTATATTTTGAATAATTGAGAAACATTTGAAGATGTGCATGACGACAAATTGATGAATGAAAACAATGAATTGAATGACATTTGTGCAAATGGATACTTTATCTGAATTTGATGAATAAATGCATGCTTGCTTAATGATTAGTTTTTTTATGAAATATGTGATATGTATACATGATTATGCTACTTAACGGTTAGCTATGTTATGAAATACATGATGTGAAAGGAAGAAATGCATGTTGGCTTACTGATTAGCATATTGACGAAATACAGGATGCTATGAGTAAATTATGATTGCTTAACGATTAGTAGATTATGAAATGAATTATCATGAATGATAAAAAAGCTACTAATGTGTGCTTTGGAGCATGTGTGCAGCGACAAGTGAAACGATTCACCGATAGACTCACAAAGGAAATACATGGGTCATAGAAATGAATAAAATCACACATAGAGGAACGTCAACGATGTCGACTTCTTACGGATTCCACGCATGAGTTGAAAAGCACCTATCCTCTTACTCAGGGAGGTGCGAATTCGTGTGAAGTGGACCATGACGGAGTTGGTCACGTACGAGGTTGGGGGGTGCGTAGTAAGAACGTACTTACTCCTCAGCGCCATTAGTTTCCAATAGAGTGTAGACGAAGGATTGAAGGTAACGAATCCTAAATCCCTACATGAAGTTCCTGCAAATCAAATGCAACGGAAAAGTACTAATGAAAGGACCCGACGATGTGGTACCATGTTGATAAAAAGAAAATGAGGGACAGATGGACCCGACGAAGTGGTACCTAGACCCAAGACGAGAACAATTGAGGAATATCATGGATTAAGCATATAGGTTTGCATTTAGGCCATTTGCACATGAAATAATTACTTGTAATTAAAATAATGGAGAATATTTGTTTAGGAGCAAATAGTATAGTAAAACATTAGCATGTAGACATCTCCACTTGCACCCACAAAAATAGAAACTAGATTGAAGCATCAAGGGGGACAAACTTGAGTAAATCTAGGAATGTAGGTGCACTCTCTTAGGAAGTAGACACATGGCTGGGTGAGCTAATTATATTTGAATAAATAAAATATTAGGCATATTTACATGAAGCGACATGTGTCGCAGAGGAATTTCCTACTTAAGGAAGGCAAGAGGAAAGGGGAGGATACCCTATGGCTGGATGGTTACCGTAATGATTGTAAGACATTGATTTGCTTCTATTGCGAGTTTGGAAAGAGGTCTTGGTGGGGGGGGAATCCCACTTCTGGATCTCTAGTGTGTGTGTGATATCTACAACCCGATTTTATCAAGGGTTCGGGAGGAAGAAGAGTACTCCCGATATGGTTGGGAGGTCAACCGAGCTATCCGTCGGTGAATTCTGAAGTTTGGAGGAGGATCAATAAGAACTTGAGCTCCAGTATCACCATCAACAACTCGAGTATTTGTACAGACAGGTGACATTTATTTAGTTTGAATTTATGACTAAACTTACAAGTGAATTTGAGATAGCAATCACATAATTTACACGACTATCGTTATTTGTTATTTGTAATAATTGTATGAATGATTATTATGAAACTAAATTGAGTTAGATTTTCGTGGTCATGGGAATGATCATGAACTTCACGATTCAACCAAGATATGCACATAACTTTGTAGATTTCATGTTATCTCTGGGATTGCGAAGGCAGCCATGGAAATGCGTGGGTCGACTTGTTAGTAATTTAAACTTGTGATTAATTAAAAGTTGTGCACACAACCTGTTGAAAGGGATTTTGTTTGATCTCTATAGATCGTTAATGGTATGTTGTATTCATTTGTATATCAGCATAACCATCGAAGCGATGGGAGATCAATCTCTCATATCAATGCCAGATCGCTGTGGCCACTCATAAACTTGCGATTTTGTTGTTAATGTCTTACATACAGTCCGTTGAAAGGAAGGCAATCGATCTTGTAGATCGATGCTGGATCACTGTTTAAATATATGCATTGTTGTTTAAATGCTTACATACATTCCGTTGAAAGGAAGGCGATCGATCTTGTAGATCGATGCCGGACCACTATTTATACACATACATTATTTTTTATACGTTTACATATAGTACGATGAAAGGAAGGCGATCAATCTCTCAGATCGATGCTGAATCACTGTTTATATGCATGCATTGTTGCTTGGATGTTTACACACAGTCCGTTGAAAGGAAGGCGATCGATCTTGTAGATCGAAGCTAGATCACTGATCACATGCTTGCATGGTTGTTAAATTTTTTACTTATAGCTCGTTGAAGGGAAAATCGATCGATCTCTGTAAGATCGATGCCGAATCATTGGTTATATACTTGCTTGTGGTTTAAATTGTTACACATAGCTTGTGAAAGGAAGGCGATCGATCTCTCTGAGATTGATGCCGGATCACTGATCATAAATTTGGTTATTGTTAAAATGTTTGTATACAGTCTGTTGAAAGGAAGATGATCGATCTACGATATTGATGCCGATTCACTGATCACAAATTTGCTTTAATGTTAAAAATTTTGCATACAGTTTGTTGAAAGGAAGGCGATCGATCTCTGAGATCGATGTCAATTCACTGATAATTTTTTTTCCTTAATGTTAAAATGTTTGCATACAGTTTGTTGAAAGGAAGGCGATCGATCTCTGAGATCGATTCCATATCATTTATCATAAGTTGCATTATTGTTTAAATTGTATACATACAGTTTGTGGAAAGGAAGGCGATCGATCTCTGGGATCGATGCCGGACCACTGATCATATATTTATATTATTGTTAAATGTTTTCATGCAGCTCGTTGAAAGGAAGGCGATCGATCTCTTAGATCGATGTCGGATCCTTGTTTATATACTTGCATTGTTATTTAAAATGTTCACATATAGTTCGTGAAAATGAAGGCGATTGATCTATGTAAGATCGATGCCAGATCGATGCCAGATCACTGTTCATATGTTGGTATTGTTGTTTAATTGTGTACTTACAGCTCATTGAAGGAGAAAGGCGATCGATCTCTGTAGATCGATGCTGAATCTCTATAACCACTCTTATGATTGCGATTTGGTTTAAATATTACATACAACTTGTTGAGAGAGAGGCGATCGATCTCTGTAGATCAATGTCGAACCTCTGTAACCATTCTTATGCTCGAAATTTGGTTGAATATTTTATATTCAACATTGAGAGAGGAAGGCGATCGATCTCTGTAGATCGATGCCGGATCTCTGGAACCATTCATATGCTTGCATCCTGCTAAATGTTTATATATACCACTCGTGAAGGAGGACGACGATCGACCTCTATAGATCGATGCCGGATAGTGGTGACATTTTTATGTTTGCACTTGTTAAATATTTTTTTATTGTGACTCGCTTGAAGGTAGGAAACGATCGATCTCCGTAGATCGATGCCGAACTACTGTAGCACAGGGCGATAATAGTTACTTATGTTTGTATTTCGTTTTTAATGGATCGATCCACCTTTGGATCGATGGCAAGTCTGCGTGTATGATATTCCTTTTATTTAATTACATATGATTAGCAGCTGCATGCACATGATCTATGGATCGGTGACTTGCAATGCTTGTAGTGCTCCATTAATTGTTTATAGGTTAGCAACGATTGCATATAGCCTCAATGTGGACAATACGAGGTTATGGAAGTAGATACACTTCCCATATACCTCATGCAAACCTTATGGTGTTCGACATTCAAGTCGATCAACCATTTAATTATATGTTGTTAAGTCAGGTCGATCAACTATTTAGATATATGTTGTTGAGTCAGACTCTGATCTTCATCGATCGAGCGACTCCAGGTTAATCCATTAGTTATTTTGTTTAAACTTGTGTTGGATAGTTGTAGATCGAGTCAACCCTATGTTGACTACCAGTGACCCATTAGCAGTCAATTGCTTAAGTGCTGGGTATTATGCAATTTTTTTAATAGAGTATGAACATAGGTAGAATCATATTATTATGTCGATTTTATTTAAAGTTGTCTTATAGTATATAGAGGATATATATTCATGTTAACTTGTATTAAGGATTATTATTCATTGTATATTTTTACATTCACATTAACTTGTGTTCAAGATTATCATATGATAAATATTAATGTTCATATCAACTTGTTTTCAGAATGTCTATATGTTGTATAATTAATCCATAATAACATGATCTTAGGGATTTCTCATGTTGTATATTTAATTACTGAACAAACAAAGGAAGTACAACTATGAACATTCTAGTTCATGAATAAATAAAGTTGGTCAATTAAAGCAACAAGGTTGGTTAGAAGATTTAAATGTTGTTAAGAGTTACTGTAATTTAAAATGCTATGTTAACACATGTGAACATACGGAGATAGTGGAATGTGAAGCTTACTATGTTATGATGTGAATTAGCTTAGGGTTATGGTTAGGAGTATGCGATTTTATAAACAATTGAATTAAGATATTATTACCTTGGATTATGTTTTCAGATAAGAAATTAATCTCTCATCAACAATCATATGAAAATTACTTATTACTTATTTACAAAAAAAAAATCCTAACCGAGTCGGACCCTACAGGGACAACGAGGGTGCATAGGAGGTGGAAATTGGGCCCCACATGAGATGTAACTCCCCCAAATAAATATAATCACATACAAATTCGAATTCCAAGGTTCAAGAAGGTTCATGATAGAAGCAAATTCATATTTGTAACTCCCAAGAAGTTTCATGGAGAGGAATCTAGCTAAAAATACCCATTGAGGGTGCACTTGTGGAAGTGTAGCTCCCAAAAGGAATCTTATGACAACTTATGACAAGAATCAGGTCCTATGACAGCTTATGACAACTTATGACAACTTATGACACCTTATGACACCTTATGACATGTTTCAAGTCATTTTTTAGCCAAGGAGGGTGCTATAGGTGAAGGTGGGCCCACATGAAGGTGTAACTTCCCCAAATATTGACTATGCATAACTAATTCGAATTTCCAAGTGAGGTAAAGTAATATTGGGTAAAATAACATTAGGAAATGATGTAAATGTGTTCTAAGAACCCATCCTCTCATGAAAATAATATTTATTAATATTTTATTAAATATTTTATGAGAGAATTCTCGAATGAGGGGGAAAGGGCTCAATGGAGTCTATAAAAATGATGCATTCCTCTTGGGAAAGAGATTTTGGACATTTTGATTTTGAATAGGAGAGATTCCACCCTAGCTAGTAGGGAGGAGGAGATCATCCAGATCTCTTCACCATTCTTCTTGGAAATTGATTGAGGGGAGAAACCACTTTCAAATTTGTATATAGAGATTTATTTCAGGTTTTTATGTTCATCTATAGTAGTGGGGTCTAATTCTTGATGCTATGTTCAAGTTCCAATTAGTAGAAGTGTGAAGTTGTGGAGTTCCGGGACAACAATGTTTGTATTTGTTTTTGCTAAAGGAGAGCACACCTATGGTCATACAGATCTCTTGGGGGATGTTCTAAAAGGTGTATAACATCCATATTTTATGGAGGGCACACTGTATGAGGAATATCTAAGACCTGGGGTCGAAATATTTCCCGTGGAGGGTGCAACAGTGAAGTAGATTTCTCATTGGAGCAACACTTTCCCCTCTCTTTCTCTATGGTTATTTGGTATCCATTTTCCTTCATTATTGAGCATTTTTTTTATTTTGTATTTAGAGCTGATGTAGAATGAATTGATGTAATATATTTAAATTCCCCATTCATAATGAGAATCATATTGTTTTACCAAATACTTTGTCTAATATGTAAGCACTAGTCAAATTATGTATAGATCTGTAATTCCATGAGTAGATTTGTCAATGTATGGTTGTGTAAACTTGGTGTATGGGTCTGAAACATTTATATGAGCATTTGATAAATGTTAGTAATCTATTTGGATTGAATTAAGTGTACTTGGAAGCTTTTAGTGTCCATTTGTATTTTTACAGTTGTATATCCTTACAATATTGCACTGGGGTTTTGGGGGCCGAAAGTTAGTTCCCAGTTCGATGAATTATGATTGTTTTTTGGTTCTTAAACCTATTCCATTGCATTGGGAGAATTTTTTACAGTATTAAACACCGTTTATTTCACTCAAAAAGGTTTCAGTGTGCCCGTGTTATGGTCATTTTATCGATCGATTAATTGTCATAATTAAGCTAACGCACCCTTAGTTAAAAATGACTGTGTAATCATAAGTCTCAGTGTCTAAATATTCCTTATAAGTTCTCTAAAGTATGTTTAAGAGTCATTCACATGTATTTGGGTCTTTTTTAGGTTGATTTGAATTTTTTGTGGAAGAGTTTAGGTCAATTAGGAAGAGTCATTGCATGATTTATGTAAAATATGCAAAAATGGGCCATACAACCATAAGTGTTGGTTTGTAAAACTTCCCTAACCACAACTAGAAGTCTACTAGGGATTAGTTTGAGTAAGTTTGGGACTGTTAGGTTCCATCCAAGGTTTTTTGGGACAAATTTGAGTAAGTTAGGAGGTGTTTGGGAGAGCTCGAATCAAATGGTTTTCAGTTGAAATTTTGACCAGTTCCTTCTTGCAGTTAATTGTAGAGTTAATATCTGTAATATTTAAGTGGGGATATTACAGTGGTATCAGAGCATGTTCCTTGAGTGCTATGGTAACTCAAGGGGAATTTTGAAGAAAATTTGATATCATAACCTTCAAAAGAAGAAGTCCATCAAGTGTAGAGGAAAAATTGCATCGATGGCTAGACTTGTAGATGGCAGATTGTTACCTACTTTTCTACCTGCCTCACCCATAAAGGAGGAGAAGATTGAGTGGGAAAGGTCCATAAAGGGCCATAAGAATTCATTGAATAACTTTGATAATACACATTAGGATTTATAATATAATTGTTAGTAATGTAAATCCTTGCTACCCAAATGCTCTACTTCTCAAATTGTGGAGAGGATGTTCAATGTCTTTACAAATAGAGCAACCAAAGGTTCCTATGGTAATCTTGGCTCAGGAAGCAGTGAATCCCTTATCATTATTCAGCCTTCAACTAAACATGGAGGACAAAAGATAGATACTACACCCAGTTATACAAAGGAATGGCACATAGGAGATGGCCTAACAACAATCCATGAAATTGTGACACCAAGGTATGATAACAAATATAATTCTTGCAACAATCATATTTCCTTGTATAAGCATGATACAGAAGCCATTTCATGTAAGGATTAAGGTCTTGTAAAATATTTTAATGTTGGTACTAACAATTTTGGTGTTAAAGATAAATTGTGTGTTGTGGGTTCATGCCACCTGCATCTTGATTTTGTATACCATCCATTAGAAAATGTAAACAAGACACAAACCATGGGCAATGTGAGCTTGCGAGATCCACATGAGTTGGATTATATCTTATGTGATAGCATAAACAGTTTTGGAAGTATGACATTCATGAATTAGGGATCCAACTCTTAGTCACATAAGAGGGGATGTTGCAAGTATTGACAAGGACAGATGGTGCACATAAATTTGTTGAATACCTTATGTGGAGGACTCAAATTGAGGAGAGGCATAAAGGATGTGCTGTAGGGGTCAATGGTGACCAATTGAGCATCATTAAGAAGGAATTGGAGAGAATGAAATAAAATTACTTGCAGCTATTAGTGGGAATGGAACTTGCTCTCAAATTTGTGGAAGACAAGGCCAAGGAAGTGGAGAAGCTTCATATGATGTTGGGAGGACTACATGCTTCCTCCTACTCTTCATACATCCAGTTGTACATGGCTGATTGAATTCATGAATTGATGGAGGAACCTCATGTGAAGGTTGGGCATAAGGAGAATCATATTTGCAAGTGATTGAGGAGAGACTTGACATGGAGAATGTTGACCAGGTACTTGTTTTGCATCAGGAGGATCATGAAATTCCCCTATGGGAGAGAGACTTAGTCATGTAGTAGGCATATGTGTACAATTTTTATGGACCAACCAGCATAGGAGTATGTGCATACGTGGATTGGGTGGATAGTTCCATAACAAATATGGAGACACAAGGGAGGTCGAGTTCAACTTGCATCAGTAGAGGGATATTTGGCACTCTAGTTCCTTTCCAGTCTTGTGAGAAGCAGTAGAGGCATCTACGGTTATTATCTGATGCCTTCATCATTCATGGAAAGACATGGAAGTTTCACTTGAGTCGGTTGGATGGGACAAGTAACAGTGATGTGAGCCAAAGGAATAGTGTGTATGGTGCATAATAGGAGCTTCATTTTCTATTGGAGAGGCTCACATAGGTTCAAACGAGCATTGGGAGTGATGGAATTCCAATCTGGTGGTGGGATCCTAGAATCCTTCAGCATGGTAGATAAATCCAGATAACATATTTGATAGGAAGGGTGTAGCATCGACAATGGGATCCTGGTATTACTTGGTTCAACAGTTTAGAAGTTGGCACAGGGGGTAGATTCAACCATCTGTGTCAGTATCCTATCCATGTGGAGCAGTGGATTAGTTTCCTAGGTGGGAGACCTTACGATGGAGGGATACAATGTTTTCCTACTAGGTGGCTTGGGAGACTACAGGAGGCTCTTTGTGTGGAGACTATGTAGGGTAGAGGTGGATGTAGTAGACTCAGTTGTTTCAATTGGGTTGTTGTTAGGATAGTTGGGTAGTTGGAGCTATCTCTCGAGGGGATGATTATGATTAGAATGGCATAGCAGGAACATGGTGGTCCCTTTTTGAGATTAGATAGGGATCTTAGAGTTATATTGTTAGGAATATTTCCACCAGCGGCCCCGGAGGTGGGAGGTAGTATTGGATTTTACAAGATGAGATTCTTAGTAGATCATATGAGTGGGGATTTGGTTGAGTTCTTGTATCATAGATTCACTCTTCTTATTGGCATTGGTCAGGAGTATACCTTGCAGAATCATACCTTGAGCAGAGTATACTACACCTCCTTTCTATTAGTTTGAAACCATGACAAAATTTCCATCCTTAATGTGGTTCAGATTGTGGGATAGAGATTTGATGACTTGGTCCTTTTGAAATTGCAGCCTTACGAACGGTCATCACTAAGGAAGGAGGCAAAAAAATCAATGACCGTAAGTTGGGTAAAAGAAGAAGCATTACCACTCCCAGGGTTAAATTGCTTGAGGACAAGAAATATTGGGTGGGGAGGACTGTCATGTCCCCAAATATTTGCTATGGACCACTCCATGGGACTAGGGGATGCAATGGCCTAAGTTACTTGGTAAGTTCATGATAAAGTATTAAGGTGGTGGCATAGGTCATGAATTTGTAATGTAGGAGGTTCAATATTTATTATTGATGCAATATTAGTCAAAATGAGACAAGGGGGCATAGGAGGTGGAAATTGGGCTCCACATGAGTTGTAACTCCCCCAAATAAAGATAATCACATCCAAATTCTAATTCTAAGGTGCAACAAGGTTCATGATAGAAGCAAATTCGAATTTGTAACTCCCAAGAAGTTTCATGGAGATGCATCTAGCTAAAAATAGAAATTGAGGGCGCACTTGTGGAAGTGTAACTCCCAAAAGGAATCTTATGAAAACTTAGGACAAGAATCAGGTCCTATGACATCTTATGACACCTTATGATACCATGTGACATGCCGCAGGTCCTATTTTTAGCCAATGAAGGCGCTAGAGGTGAGGGCCTAGCTAGCGAATTCAAATTTCCAAGTGAGGTAAAGTAATATTGGGTCAAATAACATTAGTAAATTATGTAAATGTGTTCTAAGGACCCATTCTGATCTCATGAAAATAACATTTATTAATATTTTATTAAATATTTTATGAGAGAATTCTAGAATGAGGGGGAAAGGGCTCATTGGAGTCTATAAAAAGGATGTAGGCCTCTTGGGAAATAGCTTTTAGACATTTTGATTTTGAATAGAATATATCTTGTGGATTTCATAGCTTGGGAGATGATCCCATTTCTATCTTGGTATATGTGCCCCTTCCAATTGTGAACTAGTTTCAGTGGTGGAAGATTCCACCCTAGCTGGTAGAGAGGAGGAGATCATCCAGATCTCTTCACTGTGCTTCATGGGAATTGATTGAGAGGATAAATAGATTTCAGATTTATATACATAGTTTTATTTCAGGTTTTTATGTTCATCTACAGTAGTGGGGTCGAATTCTTGATGGTGTGTTCAAGTTCCAATCAGTAGAAGGGTGAAGTTGTGGAGTTCCAGGGAAACAATGTTTGTATTGGTTTATTCTAACGGAAGGCGCACCTATGGTCATCAAAATATATTGGGGATTATTATAAAGGATTAATATCATCCATATTTTATGGAGGGTCCATTATAGGAGGCGGATCTAAGAGATGGGGTAAAAATATTTCCAGTGGAGTGTGCAATAGTGAAGTAGATTTCTCATTAGAGCAACATTTTCCCCTCCCTTTCTCTGTGGTTATTTTCTATCCATTTTACTTCATTCTAGAGCATATTTTATTTTTTCTTTCGATATTTTCTAGAAGACATTGATTTAATCTCTATATATTCCCCATTCATAATGATAATCAAAGTGTTTTACCTCATACTTTGTCTAATATGTAAGCACTAGTCAAACTATGTATAGATCTATAATTCCATGAGTAGATCTGTCAATGTATGGTTGTGTAAATTTGGTGTATGGGTTTGAAACATTCATATGAGCCTATTATATCTATTATTAATCTATTTGTCTCGAATTAAGTGTACTTGGAAGCTTTTAGTGTCCATTTGGAGTTTTTACAATTGTATATGTTTACAATATTGCACGAGGGTTTTGGGGGATGAAGTTAGTTACTAGTTCGACCATTTATGAGTTTTTTTGGGTTATTAAACCTATTCCTTTGCATTGGGATCATTATTTCCAGTAGTAAACACTTTTTATTTCACTCGAAAAGGTTTTTGTTTTCCCGTGTTATGGTCATTTTACCAATCGGTTAATTGTTGTAATTATGCTAACGCACCCTTAGTTAAAATGACTATGTAATCATAAGTCTCAGTGTCTAAATATTACTTATAAGTTCTCTAAAGTATGTTGAAGATTCATTCACATGTATTTGGGTCTGTTCAAGTCGATTTGGAGCTGTTGGGGAAGATTTTGGGTCAATTAGGAAGAGTCATTGCATGATCTATGTAAAATCTACAAAAATGGGTTATACAACCATAAGTGTTGGTCTATAAAAATTCCCTAACCACAACTAGAAGTATAATAGGGCTCAGTTTGAGTGATTTTGGGACTATTAGGTTCCATCCAAGGCTATTTGCGACAAGTTTTAGTAGGTTAGGAGGTTTTTGGGAGAGCTCGAATCAAAGGGGTTTCGGTTGAAATTTTTTACTAGTTCCTTCTTGCAGTTAATTGTAGAGTTAATATTCCTCATATTTAAGTGGGGATATTACATTAGTCATCTATATTTTTTATTAGAACCTTGATATACATTTTTTAGAAACTCTACTGTTGTCAATTATCATGGATTGGGAAATTTATACCACCATACATCCCTTGACTACTGACCCATTTGAACCTCCTTTCAATTAGAAATAGAGGCATGACTATTACAAATGAATAAGAAATATATAACCCTAGTAAATTGATCTTGTATTATTCATAGACCATCCATGGAGCATGTGTGCATGTACAAATGGTTTATTGTCTACATGATGCACATAAAGCAAGAAGGCATACATGGGATATCACATCCATTTCAATGAAAGGATAAATATTTAGTTGTAAATGATTCCTTCCAACACAATAGTTAGCAACATAGCAAAAAATCACTTGGTTTTTCTATTTTTATATAATATTTTCTTATTGATACCACATTAGCTAGACATCCTCACATTTATGTTGAGAAGTCACTATTGCTATGGGATTTGGCTTATGTAGATCCAAAATGAATGAGAATGTAGAAAGCTAAGTCTTTGAGAGGAAGAAAAAAATATATTAACTCTGTGAGGGGAAGAAAGAAATATATTATATTCTAATTAATGAAATGGTCAAACTCATCTACCTATTTTTCAATGTTTTGTTATACACTGTACGGTTAAATGCAAGGACATGTGGAAACAAAAAATCTTTGTAAATATGGTTAGATTTGTGATGTAATAGCATCCTAATTGGCATCTCAATATGTATAAAATGCAAAGAATCAATGCTTCACACAAACTTTGTTGAGAGAACCTTTTTTCATTCATATGTTAGTGTATCCATGCATATTGATCTCTCCCTCATCCACATGTATACATTAATATCCATCCACATGGATACATTAATAATATCCATTCATCTATATTTGTATCAATGTATGGAATCTCATAGCATGCTCTTAGGTGCATCAATATTCTTCACATTAATATTAATTCAATCCTCAAAGAGATATTAGGATGTCCACTTGCGAACATGGATTTATTATTTCTAATTTCACTACTTTTTGAGATTCTTTCAACTTCAAGTGTTTAATACATAATGTAATATTACTCTTGTGTATTTGTTGTTGATGTGAGTCCTTGAAGAAATTATTGGAATTATTAATGATACTGAGAAGGGGGTTGAATTAGTATTATGCACATATTTACAAATAAATCACTTTTTAAAACATGCACCAATTGCTATTTAAAACCACATCAATAAAAGAAAATTGAGTGCAGATATTTGAAGAAACGTTTGTATATATATATATATATATATAATGAAATTACATAGAAATATGGGAGACACCAATCACCACTGATTTGTGCACTGACTCACTCAGACACCCCTCTGATTGGGACACCAATACCACTAGCAAGAACCAACTTGTAGACTGCAGGATTCAACCTGTGAGGAAACCAATCCTATGTGCAAGCATCAACTTGTTGATTCAGGCTCCAAATTGTGAGGACACCAATCCTCTACACAAGCACCAACTCCCAGTGTTCAGGAACCAACCTGAGTGGATACTGCAATATCCTTTCCTTACCCCGTCCAACCGCCCTGAGATATAGATGTTACTATATACTGACTTCATATATGTGCCCACTAAGATTTGCACTCTGCTTCACTGACTAATGTGCTTACTTCTAATGTATTCTAGTTCAAATCTAATAATTGTTTCTCTTATAATGTATTATGCTATAGTTCTATTCTACAAAATATATTTTGTGCACATATACATTCACATACTTCTTGCACCTTTCTCACAAATTCTCCTTCTGTCTACGCAACTACTCTTTGAGTCTTCATTTCTTCTAACCTCGTGCACTTCTTCAAATCATATTTCCTTTGATTCCCCTGAGCATTTAATCTAACCGAATATTACTCCATTTTTTGATTCCCCTGAGCATTTAATCTAACCGAATATTACTCCATTTTTTTATTCCCCTGAGCAAATTCATAATATTACTCCATTTTTTCTTCCAATCTTACTTCTCATTCATCAAATTCACTCTTATTTATACTCAAATTATTCAAACAATGTGTCCACAAGTTGGGACTTCACTAAACAATAACACCCCTTCTTCCTTTATTTATGGTCAAGCTTACCCAAACATCTCCCACTTGTCTTAACCTGTGCAAATGAGGTGTCATTACTTTGTGGCTCTTGTGCACACTAGTTCAATAGCTTAGTGGGACTTGTGCACTGGAGTACCATGACTAGGTGGGATTAAGGACTTGTGCACATATTTATATATTTCTTCAAACTGGCACATAGACACCAAGTCCAAAAAATTCTTTGACATCATCTAATAAATTCTTTGACATCATTCAACAAATTCTTTTACATCAATGACAACACCAAATTTCAACAATCTCCTCCTTTGGAATTGATGTCAACACATTATGAAGTTGTGCTCCTCCTGGCCATGTTTTCTTCTATTCTACTTACACAATACAATGCTCCCCCTATATTCATGCCAGTTTGATCCTTTGATTTTCCACACAACTTTTGATCAGTATTTCTCTGTTGTTTTTCATCTTCTCATGCTTCCTATACAGTTCTCCATCACTGATACATGCTTCATAGTATCTCCCCCCCTTTGACATCAATGGCAAAGGGATACTCCCCTTGTATTTATGATTTCTTCCCAAGACTCCCATCATGTTGTGCACTGGGAATGATGCCTAGTTTCCATCTGGGATATTTGAAAGTATATCTTGGGAACGGCTTTGTAAATATGTCTGCAATTTGTTCCTTGGTGTCCACATAATCTAGTTTGACAATTTTTTTAGTGAGTTGTTCGCTCACAAAATGATATTTGATTGGAATATGCTTAGTTTTGGAGTGCATCACAGGATACTTGGAGATGTTGATTGCACTTGTGTTGTCATATAGGATTAATATAGGTTGTTCAAATTCCACTTGGACATCCTTCAAGGTTTGTTTCATCCATAGAACCTGCGCACTATAGGTTGCTACTACAATGTACTCTACTTCTGTTGTAGATAGCGATACAATGGACTATTTCTTGCTCAACTAGGACACTAAAAATTTACCCAAGAAAAATGATGCTCCGCTTGTACTTATTACACCATCGATATTTCATACCTATTCTAAGTCTGTATATGCCACTAAGG
Organism: Larix kaempferi; assembly: GCA_027924585.1. Taxonomy (NCBI): domain Eukaryota; kingdom Viridiplantae; phylum Streptophyta; class Pinopsida; order Pinales; family Pinaceae; genus Larix; species Larix kaempferi. The sequence goes on from BSBM01000584.1 coordinate 7,843,570, forward strand.
TCAAGTCATTACTTTTTGGATACCATAAACCAAAATCTAAAGTCTCTTTCACATATCTGAAAATTATTTTCACAGTTTGAACATGTGTTTCCTTAGGTGTAGCTTAAAACCTTGCAACCAACCCTACAGCTTGCATTATGTTTGGCCTTGAAAATGTTACATATAACAAACTTCCAATCATTGATCTAAAAATATTTTGATCGACTTCCTTTGCTTTATCTTCCTTGCTTAATTTGCGGCCAGTAATCATGGGGGTACATATGTGCTTGCAATATTCCATATTAAATATTTTCAACATTTCTTTTACATACTTAGTTTGAGAGATAAATATGCCATCATTTAATTGAGAAATTTGGAGTCCTAGGAAGAAGCACAATTCTATGAGCATCGACATTTCAAATTCCTTCTGCATGTTCTTAGAAAATTTGTGGCTTGGCCTATTATCATTGCTTCCAAAGATGATATCATCTACATATACCTCTACAACAATCATATTTTCATGCTCAACCTTTACATATAGATTACTATCTACGTTACCTTTTTTGAACCCTTTCCTTTTTAGATACTTGTCTAGTCTTGCATACCAAGCCCTTGGTGCTTGCTTTAACCCATAAAGAGCCTTTTTTAATTTGCAAACACAGTCCTTATTAACTAAAAGAGAGAAACATTTCGGCTGCCCTATATACATTTCTTCTTCTATTTCTCCATTTAAAATTGTTGATTTAACATCCATTTGATATATAGTGATGTTCTTGGAGCAAGTGTAGGAAAAAATCATTCTAATTGCTTCTATTCGTGCTACATGATAAAAGGTTTCTTCAAAGTATATTCCTTCAACCTGTGCATATCCCTTTGCATACCAACCTTAATTTATTTCTAACTACATGTCCATACTCAGTTAGTTTGTTCCTAAAAACCCATTTAGTACCAATAACATTTTTGTCCTTGGGTATTGGAACAAGTTCCCAGCTCTGATTCTTCTCAATCTAATTTAATTCTACTTTCATGGCTTAGATCCAATGTTTATTAGTCCTGGATTCATTAAAGCTGCTTGGTTCTATTTTTTACAGTAAGGAGAAATGTGCCTCGTATGGAATTTTTTTTAAGAATTTTCTTCTTGTTTCTACACCAACATTTTATCACCGATAATCAAGTCTTCAGAATGATGCTTTTGGACATATCTGGAGGGAGTTTTTTTGTATGGTCTTCTTTCTTCTTCCAGTCTTCTTGATACATTTCTTCTTGTTGTTCTTTTGACTCCTCTTCTTCCAATAGGTCTTCTGACAACTGTTCAAATGCTGACTAATCATCATCATCCTCTAGTCTTTTATGTGTGAATGTTTCATCTACCCTCACATATGTACTTTCCACCATCTTATTTAGTCTTATATTGTAACATTTATATGCCTTTCTTTATGTCACATATCCAAGAAAGATTCCTTCATCAGACCTGGAATCAAATTTTCCCAAGTTTTAATTGTTTCTCTTTATATAGAACTTGCTTCCAAATACTCTGAAAGGCTCGACAATGGCTGGCCTACCTTTCCAAAGTTCATAAGGATTCATATATTGTTTGTTCTTATTTGAACTCTGTTAATAATGTGTATAGTTGTATGAATAGCTTGAGGTCAAAAATATTAGATAATTTGGAATCATTTAACATTGTTTTGGCCATTTCCTGCATAGTTCTATTCTTTCTTTCTGCTACTCCATTTTGTTGTGGAGTTTTGGAAGCTGAGAAGTGTCTTTTAATTCCATGTTTCTCACGGAAATCTTGAAATTAATTTGAATTGTATTCACCTCTATTGTTTAATATTAAACACTTAATTTTTAATTCAGTCTCTTTCTCAACTGCTTCTTTAAAAAATTTGAAGCATTCAAGTGTCTAATTTTTTCTTAAGGAAAAAGGCCCATGTCATTCTAGTATAATCATCAATGAAGAGAAGGAAATAAGACTCACCATTTGTCCCTTTGGTTCTCATTGGGCCACAGAGATCAGTGTGCACTAACTCCAATGGTTTTGTTGTAGAGTATTCTTTTGTCTTAAAGATTACTCTTGTTTGCTTTCCATACAGGCAATGTTTGCAAACATAATTCAAAGGTTTCATGATTTTTGGAATGTCTCCCACTACTTGTATTTTGTTGATTCTGACTAGATTATCAAAGTTGATATGTCCCATTCTTCTGTTCCAAAGCCAATTTTCATCTATCTATCCCATGCATCTTTTTTCTAGATATATACATTGTTTAGGGTTCTAGATGTCATTGCTACCAATCTTCCAATGTCCCTTTTTTCTTATTTTACATTTCTTGGAGTTGAATGTAAGAATATGCCCTTGGTCGCACATTTGGATTACACTAAGAATATTGTGCTTGATATTTTCAACAAGTAAGACGTTTTCATCTTTGGTTTCTTTATCCCCAAGAATAACCAAGCCTTTTCCAATAATTCTAGCAGACCCATTATCCCCAAAACAAACACCACCTCCCTTTTCTTCCTTAAATTTCAACAAATTGTCTTTATTTCATGTCATGTGTGGAACAACCACTAGTGGCCTCTTTTTCTCTGCACATGTAACACCAGACTACATCCTTCTTGATTTTGTTGGTCTCTTATTTTCTGCAAGAATTCAGTAGAGGTACTTTTACTGGGAATATTCTTGGTTTCAACAACGGACATAGATGGTAACTGCTTTGGGAATTCATGATCATTGTGTCCATAATTGTAACATTTATAACGCTCAACATCTAAATTCAAAGGACAGAAGGATTTGAATTTTTATTTCGGAGTTCCAACTAGCCTTCTAGTGTCATTCTTTCTTGTTTCACAGTAAACAACATTTTTCTCAACACTTTTATTTGCATAGGATTTTCAATCTACCACCTTATGAACAAAATTATTATAGAAATAGAAATTTCCTAAGAAAAGTATTTGATACCTTATAGAGGGAGTTCTTCTAGATTGCGCAGTTCCAATTCTCACAGGAGATAAATCCTTTTCTTGTTCTCTGAAATTGTAATCCTTTGAAGCAGAGCTTTTGATCACATATGCAAAACTCCTTTGATTACATCTACAAAAATCCTCTTATATGTTGACTTTGTTGAGCCTTCATAACCCAACCCTAACTTGTCAGATAGTGGTTTATGATTTTTTACAAATGTATCCATAGATTTATTACTATTGCTAAAATTATGTTGACAGTCCAACTGGACATTCACTTCTTGTAGTTTCCTTTTCAAAGTGATGATTTCAATCTCCATTTCTTTTGTAATTTTCTTCCTTTTATCTAAGTTGTCACGTGATGTATGATAGCTATTCCTGTAAATATTTATTCTTCTTTCTTGATTTCTTTAGTTCTTCCAAGGAACTGATAAGCTCTCCTTCAAAATATACTTCAGCCATTCCTTCGTCTTCCAATCCTTCATGTTCTGAATCTTCTTCAATTTCCAAGAAGAGCATCTCTTGATCATCCTCGTCAGATGAACTACTGTCCTTTTTGGAATAGAAACTCTTTTTCTTCTTATACTCATACATGTTTTTTTAGTGTATATTCCTTTGTTCTCTATGGTTAAGGTCCTATTCACTATGATCACTATCCGTGGTTTCCTTATAAGGACACTTAGAAGCAAAGTGACCTACTCTACCACATTCAAAGAATTTGAAAGGTAACTTGCATTTGTATTTTCCATGGCCTCTTTTGAGATTCTTCAAAAAAATTGCTCCTTCGTCATCTAATGTATTAGAGATACTTTTGTTGTGTTCCCACCTACTTCCTTTTTCTTTCTTGGAAGCTTTGGGGCTGCCTCTTTTCTGGAAGGATTCTCTTTTTCTGTCCTCATCTCATATGTTGTAAGAATTCCATGAATCTCATCCATATTTAATTTGTCCAAATCACTTATGTCCTATAGAACTAATATCTTGGGATCAAATCTTGTTGGAAAGGACCTTAATACTCTTTGCACAACTTCCTATTCAGTGACGTATACTCCAAGCCTTTTTTTGCATTGGCAATCTCATCTACTCAAAGAAGATATGCTGCAATATTTTCTTCTTCCTTCATTTTGAGTGTTTCAAACTGTCTTGAAAAGGTTTGCAACTTTTTTTTCTTAACTTTCTCATCTCCTTCATAGATGTTCTTGAGTTTGTCCCATACCTCTTTGGCTAATGTGTACTGCATAACTTGGGTAAACTCTAAGTCTGTTAATGTTGAAATATTGTAACTTCTAAGAATATTCTACTTGTACTTTATTATTCTGGAGATGTTGCATTCCTCCGTAGAGATCCTATTGTATATCCGAAGATGTTTATTCCTCCGTTGGGATGTTGTAACTAGGGTTATTATACCTCCCTAGTGGGGTCGGACCCGAGTTAGTTTTTTAGGGATTATTAGACTCTCCTAGGAGAAGTCGGCCCTCCTAGGGTGAAAAGTCAAGTCAGAGTAGTGTATAAATAGAGGAGGTGTGTTCCTCATTTATCTCACTCATTCACTCACTTGTGATTGGCGCATAGGAGAGAGAGAGAGATCTGCATAGGAGGAGAAGGAGCTCTTGTTTGGGGACTACATCTTTGTAATTGTTGATCATCTATATTGAGGAAAGCTTTGCTGGGTTTTCTACCCCATGAGGGTTTCCCAGGGTAAATATTTGTCTATCTTGTGATTGTGTTTCTTTCAGTGATCTTGGTTGTGAATTTAGGCTAAAATTAACATGGTATCAGATCTAGCCTGAATAGGACATCTTTCACAAGGTGAAAATACCTCTCTCCTCCTCTGGTGAAAATTAGGGTTTCTGCAAAAGTTGGAATTTTTGGATTCTGAGAGCATGGCTAGATTATCCTCCTCAAAATCGAAATTCTGAGCCTTATATCGAACTTTTTTAGTGGGTAGAACCCCGGGCTTTGTCAAATCCTAGTTTGACTTTTGGACCAAAAAACCAGTGAACCAGAAAAACTGCGCACCTGTGCACCAATGAACTAGAAAAGATGCAAACCTATGCACCAGTAAACCAAAAAAAGTGCGAACCAAAAAACCTGTTGTATATCCAAATGTTTCTAGTCAAATTTGAAGGGTGAAAAGTTGAAGTTTCCAGAAGCAGAGTACACCAGTCATCTCAATTCAATCAAGCACATCTCCTGGTAAGATCTATTATACGTTTTGAGAAACTTCAATTTTTTGTGACCTCCTAGATAAGATGGCTCCAAGCACTAAGATTGAATATAAGCTAGAGGGTATAGAGAATTTCCAGGCATGGAAATATAGGATTGGTCTCATTCTTGAAGAGAATGATCTTGAGCAATATATCAAAGATGAGGTTGCAGAACTTGCGGAAGATGAATACAAAGAAAAGTATAAGAAGGACTTGATTAGGGAAAAGAGAATAATTGTTGATTCTATCAAGGACCACTTGATTCCCCAAGTGGAATCCAAGAAGACCCCAAAGGAAATGTATGATTCCCTAGGCAGAATGTACGAAGGGAGGAACATCAACAGGAAGATGAACTTGAGATCTCAATTAAAGAGCACCAAGATGAATAAAGGATAATCTATTCACGATTACTTCACAAGGGTCTCCCAGTTCAAAGAAAAACTAGAAGCCATTGGGGCCAACCTTGATGAAGATGAACTAGTCATGACTGTTCTCAATGGTCTCACTATACCTTGGGACTCATTTATCCAAACCATGTGTGCTAGAAAAGAAAGTATGAAATTTGATGTGGTGTGGGAGGATTGCGTTCAAGAAGAGGCTAGAGTAGCCAATAGAGAAGCACTACTCAAAGAAGATGATCAAGCATTGGACACCCATACCAAGATAAGAAGAAGTCAACCAAACTTCAAGAAGGGAAACCATAAGGAGTCTCAATCTCCACATAGGTTTCAAAAGAAAAGAGGAGCAAGTTCAGGAAGAGATATCTCCTCATTTCAATGTTACAATTGTCACAAATTGGGACACTTTGCTAGAGATTGTCCTTCAAATAAGAAGAAGGATCTTCATCACAAAAGACATCAAGCACATCTAGCAGAAGATGATAGTGACGAAGAAGAAGAGGAAAGGCCTAAAAAAAAGAACTAGAATAGAAGAAGAAGATGCAGAAGAGTATGTTCTATTCTCTGCACTCTTTGGGTCTATAACACCTGGAGAAGATACATGGCTTATTGATAGTGGTGCCTCAAAGCACATGACAGGACAAAAGAAGACTCTTTCAAGACTTGAAGAGAAGACCTCTCCACATAAGGTATCTTTAGGAGATGACTATCAATATCCCATCAAGGGAATTGGTGAAGCAAGCTACAAGCTTGATTCTGGAACTCCATTGAAGATGAAGGAAATATTATATGTACCAGGTTTGAAGAAGAACTTACTTTCTATCTCAACATTAGATAAGAAAGGTTATAGGTTTGCATTCATAGATGGACAAGTACTCATGTGGCCCAAAGGGAAATCAATTGAGGATGCAATTGTTATTGGTGAAGAGGAAGGAGGGCTATACAAACTCAAGGGTCATCCAGAAGTTGCCCTTGTTCATGAAGCCACTAGCCTAAGTGAGCTATGGCATAGGAGGCTTGCTCACATTAACTACAAAGCACTGCCTCATGTGAGCAAAATAGTTATAGTACTACCATATTTGAATTTTGATCATAACGGCACATGCAAAGGATGTGCAAAAGGGAAGAATATCAAGAACCCATTTCCAAAGAGTGAAACAAAGACTAAAAGTACTTTGGAATTGATTCATTCAGATGTATGTGGACCAATGTCATCCACATCCTTGAGTGGGTATGAACATTACCTTACATTTATTCATGACTACTCAAGGAAGACTTGGATATATTTCCTAAAGGGAAAAGATGAAGTTTTTTGGAAAGTTCAAGGAATTCAAAGCCTTGATAGAAAATCATTCAGAGAAGAAGATCAAAATACTCAGGAGAGATAATGGTGGAGAATATACTTCAAAGGATTTTGAAGTCTTTTGTAAAGAAGCCGGAATCAAGAGGGAACTAACCACTCCCTACAATCCTCAACAAAATGGTGTTGCAGAGAGAAAGAATAAAACCATTATGGAAGTAGTAAAGACAATGATACATGATCAAGACCTACCTATGTATCTATGGGCTGAAGCAGCTAGGACAACAGTCTATGTGAAAAATAGACTATCTCATAGTGCTCTTGAATTCAAGACCCCAGAAGAAGTGTTCACAGGGAAGAAGCCTGAGGTAAGCCATCTCAAGATATTTGGATGCCCGGTATATATTCACATACCAAAAGAAAAGAGAACTAAGTTGGATCCTTCTAGAAAGAAGGGAATATTTGTTGGATATTGTGAAGCATCCAAAGCATTCAAAATATACATCCCAGGATTCCATCATATGGAAATTAGTAGGGATGTGACATTTGATGAAGAGGCAGCTCTCAAGAGATCTAGGAAGTGCCAGTATGAAGAAGTATATGAGGAAGATGCACCTCCCAAAATTGCAGATGTTGCACCCACCCCTGAAGATGTAACGCCTGAAGACCATGACATGATAGAACCAAAAGAACTACCTACCATAAACATATCAAGAAAGAGAAAGCCAGCATGGGCAAGAGACATTATACAAGGAGCAGAAAAGTATGGATCTCCTGAAGGCTCCACTAGAGTGAGCAAGAAACCAAAGTAATTCTCCAGCTATATGGCTTTGATGTGTGATATTGTAGATCAAGAACCCACTAGTTATGGAGAGGCATCTCATAAGAAAGAGTGGGTAGAGGCAATGACAGAGGAATAACAGTCAATAATGAAGAATGATGTTTGGGATATAGTTCCCAAACCAAAGGACAAGAGTGTGGTATCCTCCAAATGGATATACAAAATAAAGCATGTTGTGGATGGTAGCATTGAAAAGTCTAAGGAAAGATTTGTGGCTAGAGGATTCTCTCAGAAAGAGGGAATTGACTATGAAGAGACATTTGCACCAGTTGCAAGGTACACTTCCATTAGAACCATCATGGCACTTGCATCCATGATGAAGTGGGAATTACACTAGATGGATGTGAAGACAGCTTTCCTGAATGGTGTGATTGAGGAGGAAGTGTACATAGAACAACCACAAGGATTTGAGGTTGAAGATAGAATAACCCACGTATGCAAACTAAAGAAGGCTTTGTATGGTTTGAAACAAGCTCCCATAGCTTGTTATGGAAGAATTAACAGTTTCTTGACAAGCTTGGGATTTACCAAGAGTAAAGTTGATCCTAATATTTATCTCAAAGTTATGGATGATGAACCTGTCATATTGTTTCTATATGTGGATGATCTATTTCTGACTGGAAATGAGAAACAGATTGTCGAGTGCAAGAAGAAGCTCTCTACAGAGTTTGAGATGAAATATCTCAAATTGATGCATTACTTCCTAGGTCTAGAAGTATGGCAAGGCCCAGAAGGAATCTTTCTCAACCAGGGAAAGTATGATGTGGAAATCTTGAAAATATTTGATATGTTGGAATGAAAAGCCATGGCCACTCTCATGGATTCCAACTTGAAGCTATTAGCTGATGACTCATCAAAGTTAGTGGATGTGACTATGTACAGATAGATTATTGGGTCATTAATGTATATGACTAATACCAGGCTAGATATATGCTTTGCTGTGAACACCTTGAGTCAGTATCTGGTAGAACCTAGACGTGTTCACCTGATTGCTGCAAAGAATGTGATGAGGTACATAAGGTGTACGATAGACTTTGGTCTATGTTATCTTGGAGATCATGACTTCAGATTGTATGGCTACACAGATGTTGATTGGGCAGGAAGTGTATCAGATAGGAAGAGCACATCGGGAGGATGTTATTGTCTGGGATCTTCTATGATCTCGTGGTTTAGCAGGAAGCAGTCTAGTGTGGCTCTAAGCACAGTTGAAGCGGAATATATTGCTGCTTGCTCTGCTAGTTCTGAAGCGATATGGCTTCAGAAGTTGTTATCAGGACTATTTGACTTAGATATGGACCCCACTGTGATCCTGTGTGACAACCAGGGTTGTATCAAGATGACAAAGAATCCAGTGTTCCATGATAACTCGAAGCACATAGAGATCCAATATTTTTATATCCGAGATATGGGGTAGAAAGGAGCTATCAAGCTCGAGTATGTGAGCATTGACGAACAAGTTGCTGATATATTGACCAAACCTCCGTCTCGAGTAAATTTTGAGTATTTCCGAGACAAGCTTGGTGTCGTTCAGAAGGACCCTCCCCGAAAGGGGGAGTGATTTGGTCGATGATGATATTTGGATACTGGTATCGATGTGGATACCTGTATTGATGATGAGATTTCCTATATCGACAGTAAGGTCGATAATGAGGATACCTCTATTGATGAGGATACTGTATCGATGATGAGGTTGCCTATTCCGATGATGAGATCGATGTGTGGTCCTTAGACTTTTTCTAAGTGGACGAGAGGATTGCATCATCCCTGAACGGTTGGTTCAAAATGTACGTGATAGGATTTCATCATCCCTGAACATTTGGTTCAAAATGTACGTGATAGGATTCCATAATCCCTGAACATTTGGTTCAAAATGTACGTGATAGGATTGCATCATCCCTGAACGGTTGGTTCAAAATGTATGTGATAGGATTGCATCATCTTTGAATGTTTGGTTCAAAATGTACGTGATATGATTGCATCATCCCTGAACGGTTGGTTCAAAATGTATGTGATATGATTGCATCATCCATGAATGTTTGGTTCAAAATATACGTGATAGGATTGCATCATCCCTGAACGTTTGGTTCAAAATGTACATGATAGGATTGCATCGTCCTTGGATTTATGTCCTAAATTGATAGGGATTGACCATCCCATAATTGGATCATGTGTATTGTAGAGTATGCTGCTATGATTCTCTTGATCGAAAGATCCAGACGATGAGGCTGTTGATCGAGAGATCCAGATGATGATGCAGTTGATCGGAAGATCCAGACGATGAGGCTATTGATCGAGAGATCCAGATGATGATATTGTTGATCAGAAGATATAGAGGATGAGGATGTTGATCGAGAGATCCAGATGATGATTTATCAGAAGATCCAGATGATGATTGATCGGAAGATCCAGATGATGATGCTGTTGATCGAGAGATCCAGATGATGATGTTGTTGTAGTTGTTTGAGTGCTGCAGAAGATGAAGACTCAATACTGAAGATGTTTATGTTCCAGTATTGAAGATCTTGAAGATGTTCCAGTAACTGTTTGAGTTACTGATGATGTATGAAGAAAGTTTCCAATGATTTATAGATGTATCATGTATCATGTAGTTGATGACTCCTTGCTCCTGCAGATGTTGTTAGAATATCCTTCTCGTTAAGGGGGAGTGTTGAAATATATAACTTCTAAGAATATTCTACTTGTACTTTATTATTCTGGAGATGTTGCATTCCTCCGTAGAGATTCTATTGTATATCCAAAGATGTTTATTCCTCTGTTGGGATGTTGTAACTAGGGTTATTAGACCTCCTTTATGGGGTCGGACCTGAGTTAGTTGTTTAGGGGTTGTTAGACTCTCCTAGGAGAAGTCGGCCCTGTTAAGGTGAAAGTCAAGTCGGAGTAGTGCATAAATAGAGGAGGTGTGTTCCTCATTTATCTCACTCATTCACTCACTTGTGTTTGGTGCATAGGAGAGAGAGATATGCATAAGAGGAGAAGGAGCTCTTGTTTGGGGAATACATATTTGTAATGGTTGATCATCTATATTGAGGAAAGCTTTGCTGAGTTTTCTACCCCATGAAGGTTTCCCAGGGTAAATCTTTGTCTATCTTGTGATTGTGTTTCTTTCAGTGATCTTGCTTGTGAATTTAGGCTAAAATTAACAGTTAAACTACACGGTATTGCATTTCTATCCCTCACATTGCATTCATATTGCCTTTTGTCAGTTGCATCAAATGGAGGAATATTGGGAACTTTGTAACCACTTATGACATATTTCCAAATGTCGGCTCCAAGTGACTGTAAATATGCTTTTATCCTTATGCTCCAAAAGGTGTAGTTCAACCCATCGAACCTTGGTGCTCTGATACCAATTGTTGGAATTCTTAATGATACTAAGAGGGGGGTGAATCAGTATCATGCACATATTTACAAATAATTCACTTTTTAAAACATGCACCAATTGCTATTTAAAACCACATTAATAAAAACAAATTGTGTCCATATATTTGAAGTTTTTTGTTTTTGTTGTGTATATATATATGTGTGTGTGTGTGCGTGTTGTGTGTGTGTGAAATGAAATTCATAGAAAGATGGGAGACACCAATCCCACTAGAAAGCACCAACTTGACATATTGCAGGCTTCAACCTATGAGGGCACCAATCCTTTGCACAAGAATCAACTTATTGATTCAGGCTTCAACGTATGAGGAAACCAATCCTCTATGCAAGCACCAACTCGTAGTGTTCAGGAACCAACCTGAGAGGAGACTGCAATATCCTTTCCTTGCCCCGTCCAACCGCCCTGAGATATAGATGTTACTGTATACTAAATTCAGATTTGTGTGCACTAAGATTTGTGCTCTACTTCACTGACTATTGTACTTACTTTTGATGTATTATGGTTCAAATCTGACCATTGTTTCTCTTATACTTTATTATGCTATAGTTTCGTTCTACAATACAGATTTTGTGCACATATACATTCACATGCTTCTTGTGCCTTTCTCACAAATGCTCCTCATGTATGCGTGACTGCTCCTTGTGTCTCTAAATTTCTTGTAACCTTATGAACTTCTTCAAATCATATTTCCTCTGATTCCCTTGAGCATTTCATCTAAGCAAAACTTGCAAATTCAAAATATTACTCCCATTAGAGGAAATTTGAGGTATAAAATGGGCCTTATAAGAAAACAAGCCATCATATAAGAAAATGAGACAACCATAATTTCTTGATGAGTTGGAATTCAAGAACCAATAGAATTTCAATAAAATGAGTCAACCATAATGGTTGACTTGAAATATTTGTCATAAAAAAAAAAAATTTGTTCGTATTTTCAACATATTTGTCATGATGATGTCATCATGATGTTTTTCAGGTATTTCTTGTTTTTGGGGCAGCGGGGGTCCATCAAAAGTATGTAGTGTGGGTACTCGTTGGATACGAAATTAAATTCTACATCCAACGAGTGCTCCCACTCTAAATTTGAGTAAAAACACAGGGAGATATGTTGAAAATACGAACAAAAAAGTAGTTATTTTCTTTCTTCCTCCAAAATTAATCAATATTATTTTATTATTTTAACTTTAACTTTATTATTTTCCTTAGGAGGCCCATTTTAGACCTCAAATTTTCTCTAATGATTTTTTCTTCCAAGCTTACTTCCCATTAATCAAATTCACTCTTATTTATACTTAACTTGTTGAAACAACGTGCCCACAAGTTGGGGCTCCTCTAAACGATAACACCCCTTCTTCCTTTCGTTATGATCAATCTTACCCAAGCATCTGCCACTTGTCTTAACCTACACGAATGAGGTATCATTACTTTATGGGTCTTGAGCAGACTAGTTCACTGGCTTAATGGGACTTGTGCACTGGAGTACCATGACTAGGTGGGATTAAGGACTTGTGCACACATTTATATATTTCTTCAAAGTGGCACATAGACACCAAGTCCAACAAATTCTTTAACATCATTCAACAACTTCTTTGACATCAATGACAACAACAATGTTCAATAGAAATATATGGATAACTTAAGAAATTTAAATATTGTCATGTTGATTTAACTAAATATCTATATTCTCACGAATTTAACTAAATACCTATATTTTTTTCATTAAAAAAAGAATGGTTACTCGTGTATTATATTAGGGTCAAACTTATATATAAATTATACCTTCTTTCATACCATATACTAATGTGGATACCCAACAAAAGTGAATTTATCTTCAAGTTTTCCTATTAACTTTCACAAATCCAATGGGTAGATTTTGACATATGTTGGGTCTATGCTCATGAATCGACCTCCCCCCAACTCCTTGTCAAATGAATACCATTAAATGTACCTTTGTCAATTGGATATATGGAATACAATTTCATAATAATGCACCATTGTAAATCTTAAAATTTGTAGTTCTTGAATGCTCCTTCAAGTTCCTTTGACACCACTTGGAATCTTTGACCCCAAGCACAACCCAAACCTCCTATAGGTCTTACTGTAGTGATGGAACACTTTTTTTCGGTGAAGTTCCCATCTTTGAGAAATTTCATTAGAATTGGCACCATTGTGATGCTTGAAAGTTTTTGAGGCAGTGGCTACATTCTTCCTATGATATTGATTCCAACATTTCCAAAACAAAATGATGCAAGGAAGCATTATAATGATTACTCGCTTGTGAATCCATATTTTATTATGATTTATTTGAATGTTGTTAGATTTGTTAATTTAAATGGATGTGATTAAAGGATAAGTAATTAATGTCTTACTCTATTAAATAAGTAATGCTCTGCACCTCAATAATATGGAAACTATCATACACACCTTGGGTGAGACCTCCTTCCTTCAAAAAGGTTGAATATGAAAACACACTAGATTACATTTATCCTGTGTGATATCGCCTCATTTTTGCTCACATGTGATATTCAAGTGACCATTCTAGAGGTCATCACCAATTCATACTAAAACATATAATACAACATATCATCCCCCCTCATGGCTATTTTCCATCTTGGCAATCAAATTCAAACCTTTAGTTGATTGCATCTTTGATCACATAACTAGTCTTCCATAGAAAAAGTGTCAGTCATCTAGGAAATCCTTCAATACCTATGCAATACTATTAACTAAGGAGCTCAACGACTTCTACAACGCATTAATTGAAAGCACTAGGTTAAGTGGTTCTAGGGTGGTGTACAAGGATGATTCAAGATCCCATCTCATGAATGATTATTCCGTTGGCCTCCAAAGGGGTTTAATCAAGCACATGGGATCCCACTTGGATGAGGATCATTTATATTGAATATATTTCGACATTGGAACTCCAATTTTTCCTATAAAAGAAGGACATGAGGTTACATTGCAAGAAGAGGAATAATTGCAAGGTTATGCTACAAAAATGAATCTTGAGATCATACATCTCTCTCTTTTGTCTGTACCATACATTTCCCTCATGCCTTCTTATGTCCTTTCACCAAAGAACTGAGGTTTTTTCATAGACTATAGCTCAAGAGAGCATTAAAGGAGAAAAAGGACCCATCCCAAGGAATTTTGGATTCCACTTGTGTCCATTCACTCTTATCAAGGTGATATTTCGTGTTATTGCTTTTCCATTGGCCTATAATATGAATATTGTTGCTTCCCTTCATTGCTTTGAATTTTGAACAATGTTCTCATGGTTTAAAATCATAATTTGGCCATTTCTATGATTTCTCATTCCTTACTAGAAGTTGTATTACTCTTGTTCTTGTCTCATAACTAGCAATTGTCTTATGTTTAACTCACAACCTAGCTAAATCAATGGGTTTTCTCACCAATGAAACAAAACACATTATTATCATTGTGTTGGACACCTTTCATAGATATAGAGTTTGTAAAAAATAAAATAATAGGGTTTCATTATTGAGACCTTCACCAATGAAAAGTAATAGAGATGTAGTGGAGGCCAGAGAAGGTTGAGATTCAAGATTGGATCAAAGAAAGAATTTGAAAAATTTCCCATCATGAAAGTACCTATGTAGAAAAGGATGTTGTAATATTCAAAGATAGATATGTGTTTGTGTTTGCATGATATTTTTGGGGCAAAATTCCCAGTGAACATGTAGGAATGATTTGAAAGGATCATAGAGAGGGATCAATGTTAGTGTTCACCATCTAGATTTGGGTGGAATCCCGATAACCTATTAAAGATATAATGGTATGGACATAAGTTCACCTGAGTAGTTTATTTTTGGCATACCTTATGTTAAATTTTCAGAATTTACTTCAATTTGATCTAGGATCTTAACTGAGAGAACAACATGTACAACAAATCTACAACATATCAATCATAGACACAATAATGCAAGCACACAAGAGACACAGAGTTTACTTGGGGAAAACCATAAAGGTGAAAAACCCCAATAACTTCCTCAGAGATAGATAGAGCAATGATACAACCAGAATACAAGAGATAGTATTCTCCTAGCAGCAAAGCCTCCTCCTCCACAAGTGTGCCACTCTCCCAAGTGTGAGTGAGAGAATAGAATGTGTAAAATGAGTGAGACACACTCTCTATTTATACACTAACTTGACTTGACCTTTACTCAACTAGGTCGGCCTCAACTTAACCACTTAACATAATGCTGACTGGGTCAACCCCCACTAGGGTGGTCTAATAACCGTTTGACCCACATGGCTGACCCCCAATAGGGTGGTCTAATAACCCTTTGACCCGCATGACTTATACAGGGCTGACCCCAACAAGGTGGTTTAATAACCCATCAAGTATAAGTTACGACACTTACAATATAAATGACGACACTTCCGTATAGAGGAATAATAACATCTCTATAGGAATACAATACACATATATGTGAAATACATTCCGAAGTTACATATACATCAACACTGCCTCTTAACTAGGAAGGTATTTCTCGACACAGGTCTTCTAGCACAAGTCTTCTTCTTTGGATCATCGTCACTGGATAATCGTCATCGAGACATCATCATCGTCACTACTGCTGTTATCTCAATCAATCTCTGAATCTACTCGTCATAGGAAGTTCTATAGAGCCAGTCCTTTTTCATACTAGATGTAGGCCCACCACCTGTAGGTCTTCGTCATCACTGGCCATACTATGGAATCCTCAGAACTTATTACGTGCGTCACAAAACCTCGAAAGAGCATCCCAGGCTGTTACGAGCACACGGCTCTACCTATAGGATCTCCCAGGGCCATATTATATGTGACCTCACCATAAAACCTCGCAAGAGCATCCCAGGCTGTTACGAGCACACAACTCTACCTATAGGATCTCCTAGGGATAGGTTATATGTGGTCACCACAAAACCTCACAAGAGCATCCTAGGCTGTTACGAGCACACAGCTCTACCTATAGGATCTCCTAGGGACAGATTATATGTGGTCATGGCAAAACCTCGCAAGAGCATCCTAGGACTTATTACAGGCACACAGCCCAACCTATCGGATCTCCCAGGGACATATTATATGCCATAGGACAAAACCTCGAAAGAGCATCTTCTAGATATCCCAGGGCCAAATTATATGCCATAGGAAAAACCTCAAAAGACTATCTGCAGATCTCCCAGGGCCAAATTGTATGTCCTCCCAGAGTAAAACCTCGAAAGAGCATTTGCCATATATCCCAGGGCCAGATTACATGCCATAGGCAAAACCTTGAAAGACTATCTGCAAATATCCCAGGGCCAAATTAAATGCTCATTTGCACAACCTGATCCACGGCCATAGAGTATCAACCTAATACTCACCATACATCATCCTGATGTACACATGATCATCCTGATCATCATCACTGCAACATCCTGCCGCATGTCATCTGGAGCAACATCCTGAAGATCGTCATCCATGATCATCCTGATCATACAATGCATCTACCTGATGCATACCAAGTATCTACCTGATACATATCATCATACATGATCCACCTGATCATACAGTGTATCCACCTGATACAAATACAAATACATGATACATATAACCATACATGATCCACCTGATCATACAATGTATCCACCTGATACATATACAGATACATGGTCCAAGCATCCAACATGATGCATACATACATATATAAATGATCCAACTAATCATACAAAGTAGAAACCAGAACATCATCCAGCGCTTACATCCACAGCCATGTGAAGGATCCTCCTTCCAACATGCTTGGAATGGATTCAGCAAATGTGTCCATCACTTCTTCCTCGAAGTGTCATCAATCTGAAGAACACCAAGCCTCTCTCTGAAGTACTCGAACTTCACTCTGGCTAGTGGTTTCGTCAGCACATCTGCAATCTGCTCGTCCGTCGCAACATACAGGAGCTTCACAACTCCTCTCTGCACCATATCCCTGATATAGTGATATTTGATCTCTATGTGTTTTGACCTCTCATGAAACACTGCGTTCTCGAACAGCTTCACACAACTCTGGTTATCACAGAAGATACCAGTAGCATCCAACGGGAGATCAAATAACTCAGACAGTAGCTTCTATAGCCATACTGCCTCACAACTAGATGAACAGGCTGCAACATACTCTGCCTCAACTGTACTCAGTGCTACGCAAGACTGCTTCCTGCTAAACCAAGAGATCACACCTGATCCCATACTGAAGCAGCATCCATATGTGCTCTTCCTATCTGCAGCACTGCCAACCCAATCTGAATCAACATAACCCTACAGGTTAAACTTTTGATTCGCTTCATACTTGAGCCCATAATCCACTGTACCCTTCAGGTACCTCAGAACATGCTTTACAGCAACCAGGTGAACACTCCTCGAATCTGTCAGGAACTGGCTCAATGTGTTCACTGCAAAGCAAATATCTGGTCTCATGTTCGTCAGGTACATCAAGGACCCAATCATCTGACGATACATAGTGACATCAATTGGTTCAAATGAAGCATCACACAAAAGCTTCAAGTTCGATGCCATAGCCTTGCAGTCTATCATCCCGAACCACTTCAGGATCTCTACTTCATACTTCCCTTGTCCAAGGAAGATTCCATATGCACTCTGCCACACCTCCATACCTAGAAAGTGGTGCATCATACCCAAGTTCTGCACATATATGACTCCCTGTCATGTGTCTTAGAACCAAGTGGCTGCTCCACATACACTTCTTCTTCAACTACACCATTCAAGAAAGCTGTCTTGAAATCCATCTGGTGTATCTTCTATTTCATCACTTTTATATTTCTCTATGCTGCCATCTGCAGCATGCTTGATCTTGATAGATCCATATGGAAGTCATAACAAACTTCCCTTCAGGTCTTGGGACTACATCCCAAACATCATTCTTCATGATCGACGGATCATGGCATTCTTCCCATATCCTGGGAACTTCAATATCTTCAATAGATAATTGTGTTGCTGAACAAATGTTGTAGTTCTTCTTTTGTAGGTGATGGCATATGATCTTTCCTACACAACAAGTTAAATTGCATGATTAGAAAACATCTCATACTTTTTCAGAACAATTTCTTACACATAAATAAATGTGTCATACAGTCATGCAATTATCTTAGCCAATGCTTCAATACACCATTTATCCATATCCCATAACTTTCTAGATGCCTTCCAATCTCTACCAGAACATTGTTAAGAGTGTGCACAACTCCCAACATGTCAGCAAAGAGGTTTCATTCTAGATAATTAGCAATGGAATGTTTTACAGTGCCATAGGCCACTTACCCATGCATATTAGTAATATACTGTTCATCAATGCAACTATTCTAATATGCATAATACACAACCTAATTCTAGGAACATCAGTATATACCTAATTCTAGGAACATCAGTATATACATTATTGAACAATATTATTTAAACAATAAAATATGCAAGTAATGACAATTCAAATACTTATCTTTGTTTGTTTGTTGGGTTGACTCCCTATCAGGATTTGCTTCTTTTCTGCAACTCCATTCTTATGTGGATTGTGAGAAGTGGTCAACTCCCTCTGAATATCTGCATCCTTGCAGAAACTATTGAAGTGTGCTCCTTTGCTTTCTTGCAGGAACAACTAGAGTGTGCCCCCTCTTGATCTTTGCTTCCTGGATTACCTGTCCTTGAACTTACATCCATCCTTAACCACTATGCATGTTTATTAGTATCATCATTGTGTTATCCTTGAGGTCTCATACATAATCACACATTTATTAGTATAATCTTATCAAAACACAATAATCTTAAACATGTATATTCATGATCATTCACAGATAATAAACATTAGTATTCAAGGTTTCAGGGAAGTCTTATTTTACTCATACATATTCTTATTTGATCATAAGACTCTTCTGGTTAGTTGAATCATCAATCAAGATAAGAGATATAATATGCATAAAACCCGTGATTATTCAAACCTATACCTTCATGATTCTTCTGGTTAGTCATATCATCAATTATGGTAAGAAACATGATATGCATACAACCATGATTATTCAAACCTATGACTTCATGAATAATCATTATCAACAACACAAAAGTATAAGATCCTAACACAAGGTAGGATTCTAGCTTGATATAGGAAAAACATACCTGGATTAGCATGCTAGCTAGTTATGTCTAGCATACCCGCATAATGTCTTCTGGTTCTCTTCAGTGACTTGTGCTAGTAACCTGCATGTCTCATAAGTTAACCATTGTAGAACCAAGTTATACATACCTCGAAAGTAGATCTTCTATGTGATCCATGACAATGGATGAATCTTTGTCTTCATGTCACCATGAGCATATGTTCTTGAAGTAGAACATGATTTGATGTTCTTGGTGTACCTTTTGTGTTAGCAAACAACATAAACCTCATACAACATCACAATGCATTAGTACAATCATAAGTGTCAAAACCTTAATCAATGAATATCTTCTATTAAGGTGATACGACAAGTCCAATAATTAATCAAGATTGTACTGTAATGATATGAAGACAAACATATGATAAACTTAACCATGAAACATACCTGTAAGCCATACCTATCAAGATTGCTTGTAATCTTCTTATGGAAGGCCTTAGCCTGATCTCCCTCTGAGACAGGAACTTCTTCACTTACGTAGGTGACCAATCCATCTTCTTCTAGGATCAACCCAATCCACTTGATTTGCAAGAACTGGACCTGGAGCTGGATTAGGGTTTGTCAAAGAAACCCCAAAAATTCAAAATTTGAATTTCAAACTTCCGAAAGGATAGAAATATGCGCCTTGATGAGCTGATCAAGTTGGTATATTCAGAATTTGAAAACTGCAAAGTTTCACCCCTCAAAATTGCCTTTTAGATTTCTGGATTCATTGGGGAGGACCCTGAATTAGGGTTTGAGTTTCCCGGAGCTTCACCCAACCAAAAGATTTGATTCAAAACTCTAAGCTTCGATTTTTCTGAGGAGCTTCCAGCTGTGGTCACAGATTTTCAAAATTCCAATTTTTGCAGAAGCCCTAATTTTCCATCTTTCCGATCAAAGTCCCGAACTGGGGTTTGATCAAGCCCGGCCTTCTGCCCAACAAAAAAATATGATCTTGGTCTCTAAATTTCGATTTTTATGAGTAGCATCCAGCCGTGGTCTCCGATTACAAAAATTCCAACTTTCTTCGAAGCCCTAAATTCCAGAAGCCATGAATGAAGGTACTGAAAAATAATTCTGTTTTGACAGAAATATGTACCTGATTGTTTCTGGTGTAACTCCGAACGTTTTGATCCACAAGGTCTGAAATTTTTTTTTGAGATAACCCGACCTGTTATATTACCATACCGACAGGTCTGACCTCAATTGGATTCTCTGAGAGAGAGTTATGCCAAATGTCGCAACGTGACCTGTTTATGGGATAATACAGAAGAGTGAACTTGTACGGAGTGCCACGTGTCACTGTTTCAACTTCGGCCTCTGAAATTTTTTACTGAGCTAGCTCGATCTGTTATATTTCCATCCCGATAGGTCTGACCTCAATTGGATTCTCTGAGAGAGAGTTATTCCAAGTGTCGCAACGTGACCTATTTATGGGATAATATAGGAGAGCGAACTTGTACGGCGTTCCACGTGTCACTGGTTCAACTTCGGCCTATGAAAAATTTTCTTGAGATATTACAGTCTGTGTACTACTTGTCACTTTTTACAAAATTTCATTTGGATCTTCCTATCCCAAGTTATGACCTTTTTCCTAAGGTCACCTAATTTTGACTCAGATCTGGAAGAGGCAGAAACCCTATATTGCACAGATCACAAATCACAAAGTACAACGAATTAGAGGTTGTCCTTTGGACACAAGGTACATGGGGATCTGATATTTGACCTGTAAAAGTTTTAGATCCGAAAACTTCGCCAAAACGGATTTATAGCAAAAGTGCTATGATGACTGGTTTTTGCTATATCAAGCCCTAACATTGTAAGTGCAACAAGTGTCATACATGCCATATCATGCCTTCTTTCAGGCTAGCTCTGATACCATGTTAAATTTTCAGAATTTACTTCAATATGATCTAGGATCTTAACTGAGAGAACAACATGTACAACAAATCTACAGCATATCAATCATGGACACAATAATGCAAGCACACAAGAGACACAGAGTTTACTTGGGGAAAACCATAAAGGTGAAAAACCCCAATAACTTCCTCAGAGATAGATAGAGCAATGATACAACCATAATACAAGAGATAGTCTTCTCCTAGTAGCAGAGCCTCCTCCTCCACAAGTGTGCCACTCTCCCAAGTGTGAGTGAGAGAATAGAATGTGTAAAATGAGAGAGACACACTCTCTATTTATACACTAACTTGACTTGACCTTTACTCAACTAGGTCGGCCTCAACTTAACCACTTAACATAATGCTGATTGGGCCGACCCCCACTAGGGTGGTCTAATAACCCTTTGACCCACATGGCCGACCCCAAATAGGGTGGTCCAATAACCCTTTGACCCACATGACTTATACAGGGCCGACCCCAACAAGGTGGTCTAATAACCCATCAAGTATAAGTTACGACACTTACAATATAAATAACGACACTTCCGTATAGAGGAATAATAACATCTCTATAGGAATACAATATATATATATGTGAAATACATTCTGAAGTTACATATACATCAACACCTTAGAAGTGGGGAAGGGAACATCGAAGTGAATGATGATGATACATTATTCGAAGAGAGGATAAGTGTTTTGGATGGTTCATGAATAAATAATAATAGAGGATCAATCCAATGGGATTTATGAATAATTAATTAAAATTGTCTTTTAGTGAGCTAAGTGTCAATTGGAATACGGTGGAAGAATGTGGTGGATTAAGTAGTGAGAAACCTATTAATAATCAAATCAGCCCTAGGTCAACCAACAACAATGGGGGTTTCTAATAGAGAAATAATAGAGGTTCAATAAAAGGATCCATGACTAGACTGAATGAGATAGGTGGCAATAATAACACAATGATTATTTATAAAGAGATCCTCCCAATGAATATTTGATTAAGATGAAATTGAGGGCTCAATTCAAATGATATCAATAGCCCAAAATATATGAGAGGATCATCAAGTGAACAATTTGGTAGAAATGATGACTCATTGGATTTGATTTTTGTTGTCCTTTCTTAAGTTATTTTTTTTCCATGACCTAAGTATGAATCCTATTTCAAACAAATAACATATGCATTCTATAGATTTATCAATTACCCAACATGCTAATATAAGAGCATGAGACATATTTGTTTGAATGCAAACCTTCAATTGAGTAAGTTCATTTTGAAAACACAATTTACTATGTTGAGACTTGAGGTAGAGTCACCAAATGAGTTCACCACTATGTCTATCAACATCATGTGAAATTATTGAACAAAGTAGATCATAGAGACTGAGAAAATCTCACAGAGAAAGAATTAGCAGAAAAGATGAATTACGATGAAAATTGCAGTGAAATGAGCAGTAAAATTATTCATCCATTGGAACTCAGATGTGCACAAAAATGTATGTCATTATCCATTAATTACTATAGTCAAAATATATAATACAATGGAGAGAATTTGATTATCCAAGGAGAATTTGAATCCCAATCAGTCTGGCATAGGAATAATCACCACTACAGTGCTCTAGAGGTTCCAAAATCAACTCAACTCAACAAAATATCAATGAACTGAAGCTATTGTCAGTTAATTGATCAAGGAGGGCGCAATAGTGATTTTTTCATGCAATATTGCCAGAAAAGGGTGCAATAGATCACAATCAGTGGTGATCGGAGCTCAAACCACCCCACTAGAGTCAAGAACTCAGGTGGAACTCAGTTGGACTGAACCAGATCATTGAGTTGGCTCCTAAAATGTAGGGAAATGAATATGGTGGTCCTAAAATCATGCATGCAGGGAACATCAAGTGTCTAATGGGTCCTAGATGACATTTTCACACCACTAGGGGTCTAACAACATCATCAGCTACTAGGAAAAGGTAAATAATGCTAAGGTGGACAAGATTGCAGTATTAATTATCCTAACACCCCCCTTAATCCAAACTTAGAAATCCTCGGCCTTGGTTATTGAGACCAAAGGTCACCCATACAATCAAATAATTATAAAAAATAATTGTTCATGAAACTATCGAAATGGGGAAAACCTCCTTGGAACACCCCACCCCTAGAAAATGAACAACAGGAAACTAAAACAATCTTCACACCAAGTAGAGAAGGAAAATATCTTCTGAGTGAAATAATTTGTAAAAATGCAAGCAATATTCTCCTATGTATGATAGTAATTCATGTGTTAGATATGGATCTGGATCTTCTCCTCTGATGTACCTCCCACTGTTTCAAAGCTGCATTTTCCAAAACAAGTATTTCAGAATCCATTCTTGCTACTGGGGCGAATGACTCATTGTAGTCCAAACCATGAACCTTTGAGTACCCTTTTTCAACCAACTGATATTTGTACTTGGTTTTAGATCCATCATGGAAAGTCTCTTTGAAGGATTGTGGATCATACCCCACCATCATGTAGCACCTCTCTGAGAGATGTGGATCTGTATGACATAGTGTAAGGTTTGCATCTCGATACTGAAATTTGGTTCTTCTATGGTCAGATGGATTCCCAGATATGTTCCCAACAACTTCAAGGAAATTTTGATCCCATATTGGCCTTGTCCATGGATTGGGGGCAGGTGTTGGATCTGGATCTGGATCTGCTTGAACTTCATACTCAACATCAAGATCTTGGTCGTCATCTTCAGAATCTGAAATTGGATCATTAGAAGAGACATCATTATGATATTCATCAGATGCAAATGGAGTAGGCGGAGAGTATGGAAAAAAGTGAGAGAATTCATATGCCTTTGAGGCATGGTTTGCAACCCCTTTCACTATTAGCTTCCCAGAATAGATCTCTAAAATCTCAACTGTGTCGGGTCCAAAAACAACTTTCTTCGATGAACCTGTGTGTGTCATTCGATAAACAGATAACAAGTTTGTTGTCAAAGATGGAACATACATAACATATTTGAACTTTCCATGCTCTAGTTGTATTGTTCCCTTCCCTTCATCATATATCTTTGAATTATCTCCCATGTGAATACTAGGACCAACATTGATAACTAGAGAAGAAATTGATTCTTTGGAGGAAACCATGTGGTTGGAGGCTCCAGAATCTATGAGGAAGGATTGTGATTGTGAGAATCCATCCTTCATTGCATGGCATCTCTCATGATCATCTATTTCGCTTCCAGAATCAGTCTCCCTTGCGCCTTCTGGGAGGGAAATGTTGTGCTTTTCAAGAAGTTTGGTCATTTGATTTATCTTTTTCTTCATGCAAGATCTCTCTGGATGGTTTCCTTTCTTGCAATAGGTACACTTGGTCTTCTCAAACCCCTTTTTATTATCCTTCTTGGAGCTGGAGGCTCCTTCTGATGGATTAGGCTTCTTGTCCTTACCCTTTTTCTTCCCTTTAGCATTTCTACTTTTTGACTCCCCAACCATAAGATACTAATTCTTGGAGGCCTGCAAGGAACCCATTTGAATTAGTTTGTATTGTTCTTGGATGATAGATTCAGTGAATGCATATAAAGAAGGAATTTTCCAATTAGGGATTGAAAATATCCTTGAATGGAAGGAAGAAAAAAATATTGAAATTTATGGACCAAGCTTGCTTAGGATGGACATCACCAACTTCTCATCCTTCTTCTCAATGCCACATTGTTTGCACTGCATAACCAAGGACTTTAATTTAGAAAAGAACTATTGTATGGTTTCGAAATTGCTGGGTTGAAGAGAAATTAATTCATTCTCCAAAATGTGGCCTCTCAGATCATATTTCTTTCCAAAGAGAGTTTCAAGATTCAACCAAACATATATTGGTGTCTTCAATTCATCAAGATGGATGAGAAAATATCTGGAGATGTGAATAAACATAAAACCAAAAGCCTCATCTACTCTATTCAGGTACTTTTCTTTCTCAACAGCTACCTGAGGTTCGAACTCCTTTCCCATTGTGACCCCGTACAGAATTTTGTTGCACAACACCATATGCATATCATACCTCCAATAAAGATAATTGAAGGGTGTCATGATTCTTTGAGACAAAGGAACATTCGAATTCTCCATGTGAAATTGCTAGAGCGAATACAAACTGAAACTGTTGCTACTACTACACTGAGTTTTTTTCAAAATCTTGCAAAAATTCTCAAATTGGAGATAAAACTTGTTACTGAATCTACTGAGCACTGCTTTAGGACAATAGGCACTTTTATCCGGATCCTTAACACCTGGCTAGAATCCAAAGGATTTCGCCAATGGCTTCAATTCAATGGCACCAAGATTTGTTGTGGAATCCATAGGATTCTAGTGCACTAATGAAAGTAACTGCTCAACTTAAGCTCTAATGAGCTCTGATACCATGTGAAATTTTTGAACACAGTAGATCATAGAGCTTGATTAAATATCACAGAGAAAGAATTAGTAGAAAAGATGAATTACGATGAAAATTGCAATGAAATGAGCAGGAAAAGTATTCATGCATTGGAACTCAAATGTGCATAGAAATGTGTGTCATTATCCATTAGTCAGTATAGTCAAAAGATAGAATACAATGGAGAGAATTCGATTAGCCAAGAATAATTCGAATCCCAGCCAATTTAGCATAGGAATAATCACCATTGTAGTGCTCCGGAGGTTCCAAACTCAACTCAACTCAACCAAATATCAGTGAGTTGAAGCTACTGTCAGTTAACTGATCAAGGAGGGCGCAATAGTGATTTTGTCATGCAATATTTCCAGAAAAAGGTGCATGAGATCACAATCAGTGGTGATCAAAGCTCAAACCCCCCACTATAGTCAGGAACTCAAGTGGAACTCAGTTGGATTCAACAAAATCACTAAGTTAGATCCTAAAATGTAGGGAACTGACTCTAGTGGTCCTAAAATCATGCATGCAGGGCACATCAAGTGGCTAATGGGTCCTAGATGACATATGCACACCACTAGGGTGCTAACAACATCATCAACTACTAGGAAAAGGTAAATAATGCTAAAGTGGACAAGGTTGGAGTATTGATTATCCTAACACATCATTCCAGAGTTCCTTCTTATAGAATTGGCATCATCATGTAATTAACTTTACAATAGGTGAATGGCCCATTTTATCCAACAAAGGTTGTTTCTTACCATATTTGACTATCCAATTTTTAACCACGATAACTATTTTCCAAGAAGATAGAGATACTCTTCAGTTGTATCCATGGTGGTTATATTGGATCTCCTTGATTATATAAGTAGGGAAATTTCTTGCTTGCATCCTTTGGCACATACATCCAAATTGATTGTTAATGTGGGTCTGGATCAATGAAAAAGAGGTCAAGCCAAAGGTGGATATCACCAAGGTAAACCATTTGAAAAAATTAAGAAGTAATTTATTGAAGGATTTTATTTCAAGGATTGATTATGTGAATAGGTTAAAATCACATCAAGCTAAATTGAATTGGGAAAACCTTAATATAAAAATAAGGATTTAGAGTCTTATTTTGATTCAAATTCACAACTTGAAATGGGTTTATGGTTAGTAAAGGTTTGATGGATCCTAGTATGATATATTAAGCAACAATGATGATCTTATTGTTAGAAGCAAGAAAAATTTATTACAAAATTGTAAAATCTCAATCACAGCAGAACCTAGCTACTATGGATTCCTCACTAGTGAAAGATTGCACAACATTTGCAAGAATAGCATAAATCTGTAAATGAATGAAGAACAATACACATGAAATGGGTGAATAATGTCAATATTATTAACTGTCCAACCTCAAAATAGGTTAAGAACACCCATATATACAAATCTGGAAGAATTTGAATCCATCTGGAGTGTTCACACTGATCTAGATTAGAAATAGCTCAAACCCCCCTAGGTTGACCAAAATATCCCAAACCATCCCAAACTGGTTCGAATCAGCTGTGTGAATGCTAGGAATGACTGGACAGGCCCATGTGACCTCACACATGTGAAGAAACTGGTTGGTTAGAGGTTTGGTAGCTAAAATTGGCCAAAAATATGACAAAGTTGGCAAGATTGTCCACAAACTGAGCAAATGCGCCCTAGGTAGAAGAGAAGCATGCTGAGTGCATTAATTGACCTAAGGAGGGCGCTCTAGGCATGCTGAATGCATTAATTGCCCTGGGGAGCGCTCCAAACAGCTGGTTTGACTCAGCACTTGTTCACATTTGCTAACTAGTTCATGATAATTGACCATTTAGTAGCTAACCAACTTAGGGATGTAATCATTAATCACTTGGGCACTAATTAACCATCATTAATAAATGATTAATGTACATAGGTGTAAAAATGTTCTAACACCCCCCCTTAAGCTAGACTTAGTGAAATGTCAAAAATTAAGGCCTTGGCAACTAGGCTCAAGTCACCTTTTACATCATGAAAATTTATTTGTCCATGTAAAATGAGGAAAGAGGCAAAACCACATGGGAAAAATCCTCCCTCAAGAATGGACATGATACAGAGATGATCAAAAGGTCTTCAACAGGTCTTGTTCTTCACTTGAATGAGTTGAATGAACAACTTCTTGCTGAAATACTTGGTGAAGATGTTGTGGATGTCATGATCATGCACCAATTCTTCAATGTTTTGTAGGAAAAAAACATGTTGGAAGGCTCCTTGAATCTCATCATTTGATGATGGGGGAGCATTATAAGAATGCTTCTTGCTGCATACATACTCTGATATGAATACATGATCAATAATGGAAAAGATATCTCTGCAAAATCCTTCCCAAAGAACATCAAAAATCTCAACAAAATCTGCATTTTGAGGAGCTTCCACATGGCAAATCAAACCATGAATCTTCCTTCCGAACTGATGTAGCACCTTCCCAAATCTGTAATAGAGATCATGTGGCTCTGATATATCAGAATAGGAGCCATATGGAGCAGCAAAAACTAGAGGTATAATGTCTCCATGATCGAATGGTTTTACAGTAAGAGAAGTGTGTGTAACTGGATCACACTGACAGTTGAGCAAACTTGAAGGGTCTGGAGACTTGAGTTTTGAACCATAGGTGGTAAGATCAGGTCCAGACATGTGGAACAGCAGTCCCATGATAGCCAATGACATGGCTGTCCAACCAAGGAATGATATGCAAGACATAAAACCAAGATAGATTAGTGACACAGTTTTGGAAACAATAAAATTGTGAGATTTTCCAACTGTAGAACTTGGGGTTTGTGTGGTCTTTTGGGCATCCAATGGTTGGGGAAATGGTTTGATGGCTGTCATAACCTGTATATCAGCCTGCATATTATCTTCCATATCAGAATATGAAAGATCTGATTGAAGTGGGAAAGAGCTTTCAGAAGGCATGTCAAAAACTAGTGAAAAATTACTAGTATTGGGAGAAAGCTTCAGTGAACTGGATGGAGATTCTTTCAGGGAAGAGACTGAATTTTCTGAATCTGATATATCAGAATGTAAATCAGAAACAGAGATATCAGAAAAATATTTGGCTCTTTCACCCAAATTATAGAGCTTTTTACCTTTGCATGTGGCATAGAGGCAATGATCTTGTTCCAAAGAGAGCTTGGCTTCTTCTCTTCTTGCAAAATCTGGAACATCAATGTTATGTTCTTCAAGTAGCTTGGTTAGAATGTCTATCTTCTTTCTGAAACATGATTTTTCATTGTGAGAACCTCTGCAATAACCACATTTGGGCTTCTCTTTCTTGCTCTTCATCTTCTTGACTTTTGAATCTTCATCACTTGAACTTGAGCTTTCATCACTTGAATGCTTCTTCTCCTTCATCTTCTTCTCTTGAGGTTTCGGCCCCTTTGGTTTTTGCTTGCCTCTTCCATATTTCGAATCTCCAGCTGCAAGAACTTGGTCTTTTTGCTTGATGGAGCCCATCAAGACCAGCTTGTCTTGCTCTTGAGTTAGCATCTCCATGAAGTCAGCCAAGGATGGCATCTTCCAACCTCTAACTGTGAGCCTTGTGGAGTTGAAGGAAGACACAAAAACTGAGTATTCAGAACCCAGTTTGGAGAGAATGGACAACACCAACTGTTCTTCTTCCTTCTCTATGCCACATTGTCTGATCTGCAAGACCAAGTTCTTGAACTTGGTGAAGAAGTCCTGGATGGAATCGAAATTCCCTGGGCTCAGTGAGACAAGCTCATTTTCGAGCTGGTGGCCTCTCATCTCATCAGTCTTTCCAAATAGTGTCTCAAGCTTGAGCCACACTTCATTTGGAGTTGCTAGACTTTCTACATGAAACAGGAGGTCTCTCGAAATGCTGAGACAAAGGAGGCCAAATGCCTCATCCATTCTGTTAAAAAACTTGGATTTCTCCACAGCTGAGTTTGGCTCCACCTCAGTGCCCATCGTAATTCTGTAGAGACCCTTAGATCTCAGCAAAATCACCATTTCTGCCTTCCAATCGAAATAGTTGAAAGGAGTGAGCACATTTGGGTGAGATGGCTCCATTCTTCTCTGCTGCTCACGCACTTGCTGACAATGTTGATCTTCAATACCTGCAAACAACTCTCAAATCACTCAGGAGGGATCTACACTAACAGATTCGAACCCTGTTTGGATAGTGGGTGCATTCGGGAGAGCATCACACCTGAGAGGAGCCACTAGATTTCTCCAGTGAGCTCAAGGCAATGGCCTCAGGAATTATGTGGTTTCTCCACTGCTTCTGGCAATCCACTAAAACAGTCTTGCTGGTCGAATGGTAGCTCCAAGAGCTCTGATACCATGTAAAATCTCAATCACAGCAGAACCTAGCTACTATGGATTCCTCACTAGTGAAAGATTGCACAACATTTGCAAGAATAGCATAAATCTGTAAATGAATGAAGAACAATACACATGAAATGGGTGAATAATATCAATATTATTAACTGTCCAACCTCAAAATAGGTTAAGAACACCCATATATACAAATCTGGAAGAATTCGAATCCATCTGGAGTGTTCACACTGATCTAGCTTAGAAATAGCTCAAACCCCCCTAGGTTGACCAAAATATCCCAAACCATCCCAAACTGGTTCGAATCAGCTATGTGAATGCTAGGAATGACTGGACAGGCCCATGTGACCTCACACATGTGAAGAAACTGGTTGGTTAGAGGTTTGGTAGCTAAAATTGGCCAAAAATATGACAAAGTTGGCAAGATTGTCCACAAACTGAGCAAATGCGCCCTAGGTAGAAGAGAAGCATGCTGAGTGCATTAATTGACCTGAGGAGGGCGCTCTAGGCATGCTGAATGCATTAATTGCCCTGGGGAGCGCTCCAAACAGCTGGTTTGACTCAGCACTTGTTCACATTTTCTAACTAGTTCATGATAATTGACCATTTAGTAGCTAACCAACTTAGGGATGTAATCATTAATCACTTGGGCACTAATTAACCATCATTAATAAATGATTAATGTACATAGGTGTAAAAATGTTCTAACAAAAATAATATTGAGCATACTATGCTAAGGAATTCAAATGTAGAGGATGCCTCAAAATGTGGTTATACAATCTATTGGATTCCATCGAAATTGATAGATTTCGCTCACCACTGGGCTTGATAAGAGGTTCTGGTTTTTCAAGATTGATGGGAAAATACCTTTCCATTTAGTTGATTCTATTATAATTCCATTTTTTAAACTTTTTGTCTAACATTTTAGGCTACACTTGTGGAGTTATCCATAACCCAAGACAATTGAAATGATGGATTTTGGAGTTTCATAGTTGTTTGACATAGACTTTTGATTTGTGTTTTTGATTATGAAAACTTGGGTGATGGATCTTGTGTATGAGGCAAGAATACATCACCATTAACCTTGGCCTACCTCCCCAACTAGGCTAACCAACTTTTTCAATGGATCCAAACTTAAACCACCAATCAAAGTACCTACATTGTTGTTTCCTACATTGTCATTGATTTTTGTTTGTGATGATGACAGCTTAGGTGATGGATCTTGTGTCTAAGGAAAGAGTCCATCACCATGTACCTTGATCTCCCTCCACAACTAGGTCAACCATTTTTTTCACTAGATCCAAACTTAAACCCCCATCAAGGCACCTACATTTCCATTTAAATGATGATATCTTCCAAGTCGATATCTAGCTACATGATGACTAGTTTGTGATTTTTTAATTTCCATACACTCGTTGTTCTTTCCATTTCCTACAATTATCTTTCACTACAAGGAAAAGAGCCTATAGCGGAGGTTTTTAGTGTTACAAGATTAGAAAAAAATGTCAAAAAAACTTTGCCAATGGTAGCATATGTTTTTACGGAGGTCATAACAGAAACAATTTATAACTAAAAAATACTTGGCAGGCGGAGGTTTAGCAGATGTTTGTTCATCGGTGCGCATAACTAAACTTACGTGCCTTGGTGCATTTCCTATGAGGACACACCGGTGCTATAGGATTACAAAAGACGTCCCAGTGCACTCAACCAGAATAAGCACCAGCACCGGAAATAATCAAATTTCAACGCCACACCAATGCTTACATATAGAATATATGCATCGATGCATGTTTACACCATAAACACATTGGTGCGATATTTTACATCATATGCACTATACATTTTTTTAGTATTTTTAATTTTTCTCGTGCTGTACATTTATCATGGTGCATCGATACATTTAATATTCAAATGCACCGGTGCTTACAAACTATCAACATGACTCGGTGTCATTTAACACATCAAACGCATCATCAGGATTAAAAACTAAGAAACCAGTGGGAATAAACTTTGATCGTTCTCGGTGCGCATAATACATCTACATGAACCGGTGCGATTCAGAGAATACAACGCATTGGTTCTTAACGTTCTATACGCACGCACTGGTGCATAATTTTTGTTTATACGCATCGGTGTGTAATGTTAGTATAGGATCCCCAGTGCAATATATTAGTAAAATAGCCACATATAATTCTTTGAAGAATGGATACTGATATTTCAGTCATATATATATATATATTTCCATTATTCATCTGAAATTGAAATATTTGTTTATAATAAAATTCATTTCAATTTTCCGAGGAAAAAAAAAATTCATTTCAATTTTAATTATTGAAATTGTTTGTTTGGATTAATTTCTTATATCATAGATGCAAGAATCGTTTGTAATATGTAATCATCCATACATTTAATTACCAATGTACCATTTACTGCTGTTGTATGGCACTGAAGAATGTATTTTTGCTCCATCTTGAATGAAAATATGTTTTTTTTCTTGGAAAAAAATTTAACAATGTACCATTTCAAATGTAACATTTGACAATAATACTGAAAAATGCAATAGAATAAAAACATTTATTTTATTATATATCAATAAGAGTGCCTTTGTCATACAAAATACAACAACATGGAGACAACAATAATCCAAATGTCAACATGCATGTCATTATTGTTACACTTATTGGTAACTTGTTTTTCATTTCAGACACTATGCCCAGTACATTATTATACAGAATGTCTATTTTTCACAGACAATTATTTCAAAATATACAACAAGCTACAATAGCTTGCATTAACATCAAAATTAAATACGGAGCATCGTTCTTTGCTAAAACTGTTATCGGTGCTCGATCCACTTGCATCAATTGGGTTATTTGGCCGAATGTTTTGTTGATTGTCTTGATTGTTTTCCTCTTCTTCAACTTCCATCTACAAGCATAAAAATAAAGTGTACTAAGTGTATCTACATTACCAGCGGGAATAATGAAAAATAAATAGATAGTATACATGAATGTAAATTGAAAAGGGACATACCATAGAAATAATTGATTCATGAATGATACACATTCTCTCAAGACCAAATCTCATGCCTTCTATCAACAAGTATTATGTTGGTTCCACTCCATACTTTGTTTCCTGCAAGTGTTATGCCCCGTCACAAATCATATATTTAATATAAAATATTTTTGTTGTTTTATTAATTATAAAATGAGAGAAGTAAAACAACATAGAGACATACAAAATCCACAATTAATTTTTGATATGCCAACATATACTCACAACCCTTGCTTAACCCAATGTCAATCAATTCTTCTGATGGGTCCTCTTTGTATGTTAACACCTGTTTGAAGACATGCAAGGATTTCCAATGAAAATAAAAAAATTAAATAGACAAATCACAACCACTACGAAATCTTTATTTCTTATAATGAAATAAAAAATACTCATATAATTTGCTATCGACCCCTTTTTTCCTTGTTTCCATGTCTTGTGTGTTAAATGGGTTCAATTTTATTTTCTTTTCTGCAACAAAATATCAATTGAAAATTAATATTTAATGTTGAATTAATTAATGAGATGTATAACATAAGCCTAAAAACCAATGATTGCATACCTTTGAAGCACGTTGTTGTTTAGATGGCACCTCCCGTGATGCAATTATGTCCATTTCCTTGACCATCTCCTTGTACACTTTTTGGTACATCGCTACTTGCACATTTTTCATATCACCTCATTCATCCTTTGGAATTCTCATAATCTTCCTGAAAATGTAAAATGACATTAAATTTTTTTTTGTTGATATGAAAAATAAATATAGAAGAATTAAAATTATTGAATTAATGACGCTTTGTAATAGTTATAGATACATTTTCTACATAATGTTTTTAGTATTATTAATTTTTGAATGATTCTTTTTTGTTGTTATATGTTTTTTCTATTGCAAGCCTGACAGGTCTCATTGATTATTGCTCTAGGAAATCCTCTTGTAGTTTACATATGACCCGATTCTCCAAATCTTTTAATTGGTTTTTGTATTGTAAGTGAAAAGTACGTTTGTACGTTCTTTCCACTAAATCTGTCATTGTATTATAAAATTATTTGCCCCTTCTATTAACTTCTAGCACCACTCCAGATGAGTTAAGGACCAATTGATAATCATTTGCATATTCCATAATTTGTTTTCTTATGATGTCATTGACTTCTATTGTTGTCAGTCCCTGCATAACATTTAATATAAGTGAATTATGTTATTTGAAACATATAAGTGAATATTCTTAAGTAGATTATTACTCAAATTTGAATAAATAATTCATATTGACTTATTTTTTATTCACCTAATTCATCCTCCTGCAAGTTTTCCATCAATGTTTTACACTCTTCTGGACATAGTTTGGTAAGAATCTTATCGATATTCCTCATTTTTTGGTTCTGCACGTCACACATTAACCAATACATACTAGTTAAATTTACAAATAATTCAAAAAAAATAATTTAAATACAAAAATTAATTAAAAGCACTTACCTTCTTCATAATTATGGATGTGCTCCCAACATGTTGATTAAAGTTGTTGTTCATTGAACTCATAGCATGCATTTTCTATCAATAAGCAACCTGCACCATTAAATACAAAAGCTATCAATATATTATACAAACAAATTATAGACCTTCAAAATATGACCCAAAAAATAATATTAAAAAATGAATAAATATGATATTAATGCACTCAAATACATGAAACGCCCAGGTTCCCACGTAACAACAATGCACTGGTGCACTATAGTAAATATGATGCACCGTGAATAGAGAACCATATATGAAAATTGACTTTTGTGTTTTTATAAAATAATAAAAAATGATGCGGCGCAAATCATATCCGGTGCGTTGCAATAAATACGATGCACTAGGAACATAGAACCGAGATATGAACATCAACTTTTTTTTTATAAAATAATAAAAAATGAAGCGATGTAGGTCATATCCGATGTGTTACGTTGATGGCCGCACCTATACATTCATGTAATACAAATGCACCAATTTTGATGCATGCATTTTTTAATAAAAAAAATTAGAAAAAAAAAAAACTTAACATGGCCGACATGGTTACGGATTCGACCAAGAAAGTGGCCCCATATCACCCTACACTTTCTATATATAATCACAAACTTAGTAAATACAAAATACCTAAGAGGTGAAATCGTCATTCTGTATAACAATAGAGGGATTTAAACCCTAATGTAAAATTTTGCAGCCACATAAAATGAAAAGAAGCAGCGAGAAAATAAGGGTTGCAACATTGAATGTAAGTATGAAGTTTTTTTTTCTAAATCTAGTTAAACTCTAAATAAGGTAATAAGATCAACAATCATATTTACATATTTAAAATTTCTATTATGCAGGGTTTTGTTTGATTCACCATACCTAACAAATTTTGACCACCTAACAAATTTTGACCCTGAGAACACTTCCAATTGCTCCAAACTCCTTCCACGTAAGTCTCTTTTCCAAAACTCTCCCTTGAAAATTTTGGCAAAAGAATGAAATAATGTTTAGGTTTTTGGCTTTTAAACACTATTTAGAATTACTTTTCAAACTTAAAATTGCTTCACTTTTTTTTGTAATTTAGGGCAAAGAGAGTTTGTGCAAATTTTTTAATTTTGATTTTCGGCATTTTCGGTCTACCTATTGTCAAGTCGCACTGGTGCATACATAAGTAAAACACACCATCTGAACAACAATTTAAAAACTCGTACAATGGTGCATGTAAAGTTAGGACACCCCGGTGTGCTTATATGTAGGAAACACACCGGAATGAATTATGTTGTAAAAATGCATGTAGAAATATCCGCTACCATATGTAGCAGATATTTCCACTGTGGGGATTTTGCGGATGTTCTTTGACTGTGTGCTTATAGTTGTTGCACACCGGTGTGTTTTGTATAAGTGAGTGCACTAGTGCATTTATATATGAATAAACACACTGGTTTAATTTGAAAATTCTATGGTTTTATGTGTCCACTTAAAATTATATATTCATCTCAAATGTTATTTTAGTATTTAACCACACCAATTACAATATTTCATAGTATATATATGTTTCTTAAACTCACCTTATTCTTACAAAATGGTTGCCAAACTATATTGGAAGTTAGATTGCGATATAGTTCTTGAAAATATCTTAGGACTATAGAGACATATATTGATTGTTGATTTGGCTCAAATGTAGGAAGAAAACTTTGTAGTATCAAATGGCCAATTCTTCATATTCCAGCTCATTCCATCTTGTTCAAAGTTCGATGAGTTCTCCCTTTCCATCCCCAGTAAGTTCAAGTTTTATTTATATTTTGACTACTTATTTGAGTTTATGTTACTTATCGATGTGAATCTGAATATTGATTTATTCTATATTGTAGGATCACGATTCAGGTTCGCGTTCGGATGCACAAGACATTCCACCAGTTTAAAAACGTTGTAAGGTCTTATCAGGAGAAAGATACCACGAGTAGTTTGTGGCTGAAAATGGAAAGCCTCTTTACCCCTCCAATTGTAACATGCCATATTTAAGCTGCCATCCTGGTTCATCGACGATAATTCTTCATGAGCTGCAACTCTTTTATGACACCCTAGTAGTTTGCGGTTGTTCAAAATGTCAAGGATTGAAAGAGATCTCTCAGTGTGTCACACTCACCCACTACACCAATGATAAATTACCCAATCTCGATGGTATAATACCCCCTACTGCAGTAAAAAATCCAATAGGTGATATAGAAAAGACACGCAGGAACACTTCCCTATGCTCATTTTAAAAACATTTGGAAGCCAAAACAACTATGTCTCATCCTAAATTGATGAACCCCCCTGCTTATGTTTAGTCAACTGAAAGTTCTAGTGATCCAAAGTGTGATATGAATTCCACCCAACTCATCTCTACTAGAAGATCCAAAAATTTGCATGAGTTGAGAGAAAAATTGTCCAAGTACACACCGAGGTCCGTCCAGTTGTTGGAGGGTAGCGATGATTTATCCCTTCCTATGAATTTGCAAAGTAAATATCAAGCTTCTTACAATCGCGCTTTATATGGTGCTTGGCGATCTTCTCTACCCGTGCCTGATGTTGGAACCAAATTATCCTTTTGTGGTAATCATTTTATTATTACCAAGTCTAATATAGATGCTACAAATCTTGGGTTGTTTATCCTTTCACATATACTCGTTCCTCCCAAACAGTTAGTAGTACTTATGCCATTTTGTGGTCCTATCTATTGTCAGTCTGATTACTTGATTATTGTTAAATACAGGCACATCATTTCCATGTATAGTATGTGCATGAATGGTTATGTTTTTGGAAACTTTAACAAGAAGAAACTATTGTATATAGATGATCATCCACGCACTCATGGGAACATTGCAAGGTTCATAAATATTTCTAGGTGCTCTTTATTTTCTCCAAATTGTTCATTTGAGGAACACTTCAATGACCAGGAGTTCTTTATGAAAAGGAAAGCGTCCATATTTGTTCTTGTACATGCCATACGTATTTTGTATCCTGGTGATGAGTTGTTAATAAAATACAACTTCTGTAGACCACCAAATGCTCATCAAAGATGCCTTGCATTGGGATAACCTTCACACGTTCCCTTGGGGCGTAAGACAAAAAAACATTGATTAATTGTATTTGTTAATTTTCAATGGATTCATGTTAATGTATTGCTAAGTTTGAAATTATGTTTTATAAATTGTTAATTTAATTTATAAATTCTATTTGAAAATGTGTTGCTCAATTTTAAATTTTCATATTTAATGTGGAATTGATGTTAATTTATCACTCAATCTGAACGTCTTCTTTATAAATTGTTTTCAACTTAAAATTTTCTATTGGAAGTGATTCTCATGCTTCTGTAATAATTCTTTTCTATAATGCTAGATCAAACCAATTGCATTGTGCTTACTAACATCATTGATGTAGTGTTCAATATTTTTCAAATCAAGATTCTGATGATGAGCGACATGCCTACCATCTTCCATTGCACCCCAATACAATGTCAAATCGAGAGAAGGCTGCAAAAAGAGCACAACTTGGAGAGGAAGAATACCAAGCATGGTTGAATCAACCACCTATTCAATTTCCATTGCATCCATCCTCACCAATCGGGAATTCCTATAGTAATAGTAGTTCTTCACTTGGAGGAAATGGAGTAGAAAACGAGTTATTATGACAAAGGAGTTCCATGGATGCAATGTTGTTCCATACATTCCAGGACAATGAGCTAGGGGATGACGCTCATATTACTGAAGCCTTCTTAGAAAGCTTTAAATAGGCTTCCACCACACCTCCATTTGGATGTGGCCATTCAAAGTCTGAACAGTTGGGGACAACAATGTTACTATACAACTTGAAAGTAAAGTATGGCATGTCAGACGCATGTTTCTCGGAAATGTTGAGGTAACTAACCATCAAATACATTATATTTTGAGGAATATTGTGACACAATCTTCATTGAAAATGGTCGATTTTATGAATGTTAAATCACATTGTACATTTTTATTTCCCACTAACTGTAGGTTATTCAAAGATAAGGTACTTCCGAATGATAATTTCTTTCCTGATAGCTGCGCATAGTCAAAGCAAATGTTGGGTGTAGAGTACATATCATATCATGCATGCCCCAATGATTGTATTCTATATAGAGGTGAATATGCAGACAAAGAGATATGTCCAAAATGTGGGCACGATAGATACAAAGAATCAAATAACAAGGCTAAATCACATGGTTCTCCTCATAAGATATTGAGGCACATGCCTATAATCCCAAGGATTCAAAGGCTCTTTCATTGCAAAGAATTAGCTATGATCCAGGGATGGAATGCATCGCACCTATGCGAGGAAGGAGTTATGCGAATCCCAACAGATTCAATAGACACGAAGCATATAAAAAATACATGGCCCGATAAATTCAAGGATGAAGTATGTATCCTCCGATTGAGCATATCCAAATGGCATAAACTCATATTCTCAACCAAACAAAATCTATATTGTTTGGCTTGTAGTAGTGATCAATAAAAATACCCCCCATGGTTTTCCATGAAGAATGAACATCTTGTGTTAGGCCTTATAGTTCCTAGTAAAAGACAAGTGAAGAATATGGATGTTTAACTACAACCATTGATCGATGAATTCAAGGAATTATTAGAAGGGATACATGTATATGATGTGTCGAGACCCATCCCATCACAGAGGATTTTTACACTGTATGGCATATGTGCATACACCACACATGATTATCTGGGTTAGGAGTTTGCTCAAGTAAATATATATATTTTTATTTTATTTTTTTATATTCAAAGTAATCATTTTTGACATATTTAATTCGGTGCGACTGTCCATCTTCAACACTAACGTGCTCTCTTTACTATAACATCGCGGGTATTGTAACAAAAGGTTATTATGGATGCAAATGTTGTGGACCTTCTATTAAGAATAGGTGGTCCAAATACCTACAAAATTCAGTGTACGACTTCTCTAGGGTATTCCTCCCAGAAAACCACTCTTATAGAAGAGAAAATTCTTCTTTCAATGGTAAATGAGAGAGAACCCAAAGGCCCAAAATAATGACATCGACTGACTAGGTTAGGGCATATGATAGATAGAAGGAGAAGGAATACGTGGACATGTTCGATTCAAATGTACAACCTATGATCGATGATCTTGAATTCTTCAACACCGACAATGTTGAGAAAATGCCCAAAGGGATGAAAAGGAAATATATATTTTATGAGCTCCCATATTGGGAGCATCTTAAGATTGCCCACTTACTAGATACCATGCATATATTTAA
Source organism: Larix kaempferi (assembly GCA_027924585.1). Lineage (NCBI taxonomy): Eukaryota > Viridiplantae > Streptophyta > Pinopsida > Pinales > Pinaceae > Larix > Larix kaempferi. The sequence goes on from BSBM01000584.1 coordinate 7,883,312, forward strand.
AAATGTTTCATTTTATTTGTGGCGTCACATATCATCCAAAAAAAGTGACAAGATGAAAGTCAGGAAATATCTTATTTCTTCGAATACTAAAAAGAAGCATTGGCTAAGACAAGAAAATAGAGGAGAGGTTGTCCCCTCTTTTTCATTTAAAAAAGGCGGTGTCCCATATATTTTGAATAAATATGATCTTAATTTGGAAATGGAAGTTATATTGGGCTTGAAGGAACATTCTTTTTATGGGTCTACTCTAAAACGTTGCTTCAATGCAGATGAAACGTTGCGGGGTTTGAAATCACATGACCATCTCAACCTTCTAAGGGTACGTATAATGCAAAAAAATTGTTATTACTATTTATTTATATCTTTTACCACAAAAATTAAAATGCAATTAAATTTTTGTGTTTACTTTGTAGTGTCATTATCCGTTGTTTGTGGGTGGGTGTGTGAACCATGAATTTATCGATGACCTGCGGCATGCCATATATCTAAACTATCTGCATTTGAACGATGGATCACATCAAAGGAGATTTACATCACTAGCATTCCACAGTTGCGTGAAGAGATAGATGAGAGTGTTTGTATGTTTGAGAAGGAACTGTCGTCGAGTTTCATGGACTTGCAGGTCCATATTCTAATTCACCTAGTCGATGAGGTTGAATTAGTCAGGGTGGTCCCATGTCTCTGGATGTTATTCTTAGAGAGGTTCATGAAAAAAGTGAAGGGATTTGTTCGACAAAGGGAAAAACCTGAGGGGTCTATGTCAGAGAGGTACATAGTATATGATTCGTTCTATTATGCCAATGAGTACATCAAGCAAATTGACCACACACCAGGAACATTGATTTGGGATGTTGAATGTGATGAAGACAAAAGAGAAGGGGAGGTACTAGAAACGAACGAAAAAAAGGTGCATGTTAAAGAGTAAGACACTTATCTTCAGATCTTCAAATTTCCACATAGTAGCTATTCACAACAAACTTCAAAATATATATTTGATCCCATACATAGTGAATGTGGTTTTGTTTCCATGAATACAACAATGAATTCAGAAATTGATGCAATCAATACTTTCATTCCTTACAAAGCGGAGGTAACACAACCATGGGTTGCATTGTATGAAGAGAAGAGGAGGAAATGGGACATTGACAGAAAATAATTCAGGAGGTTGCACGGTAGGATCATGCCTTTTCTAGATCATTTAAAAGAAAATATGCCAATGATCTGTCCCAACATTTGTGTTGTAGACCAAGTCAGAGAGAAATATGGTGCATCCAGTTGTTACCCTCCTGAAGAGGAGGATGCGCTAAACATTGGGATTGGGTGCAACAACTTGGTAATACAATATTTATGTACATTTCTACCTTTATATTGCAACTTTGAATTATAACATCTATATTTAATATATTAATGCTTGGGTTATTAGAAATGTGACATCATCATTTGTTAACTTTTGTCATAGGTGCATTCGTTCCCATCTATGTGGGATTATGAACATCATTTTTTGCACCAAGGATGCTGATGATGAGCGTGTAACACAAGACTGTGGAGTGGAAGTCGAGTTCAACCAATCTAGTCATGCTAGCCACCGAGACCGAAACCTAATAGGAGGGATGTTGGGTTATGTCAGAAAGATACAAGAGATCATTCAAGTGGACTTCTCATCTTTCCAATGTGTTATTTTTAGGTGCAGGTGGTGGGACACATTTGAAAAGAATAATGTAAAGGAAGATAGTGATAGTGGGTTGATATGTATCAACTCTAGAAAGATGTGGGATGAAATTAAGGAGCCTTATGTTTTCCCAAAACACTGCAACCAAGTGTTCTTTTACCCATATGTGTTGAATAGAGATTGGTGGCTCATATTTAGACACGACCCTAGATCTAAACATATTTTTTATAACAACAGTGTTATCATGCCAAATGAGGAAAATAATGAGGGTGATGGAGAAAAAGAGTGATATGTACATGTTTTATTTAAACATTTACATATTGAGATATCATTTTGTTATTGTTATCTTTGATTGTCTAATTATATTGTTTATTTTTCATGTTATGGCAGTGTAAATGGAAAGTTGATTGTTGGATGCAGTGTTTAACCTATTCCAATTGGTTAACAACCAATATGATTCAAAATATGGTTTATGTCAGTATGAACTAATTTTTGATTGTATGGAATGATTGTATGTCATTCTCCATAGTTAGAGATGATATTTGTAGCTTTCCATTTAGTTCATAATTGCAATGTGGGTTTTATCATTTATTTTATTGTATTGTTACAATTGGATCAGAATTAGCGAATTAGAGTACGAAGATATCATTTTGTTACTGTTATCTTTGATTTTATAATTATATTGTTATTTTAATTTCATGTTATGGCGGTGGAAATGGAAAGTTGATTGTTGGATGTAGTGTTTAAACAATTCCAGTTGTTTAATAACCAATGTGATGTTAAATATAGTTTATGTCTATGAACTAATTTTTTATTGTATGCCATTCTCCATAGTTAGAAATGATATTTGTACCTTTCCATTTAGTTCATAATTGCAGTGTGGGTTTTATCATTTAATTTATTGGTTTGTTACAATTGGATCAGAATTAACGAATTAGAGTACGAATTATCATAGATGTTAATCACATTTATGGTTGTAATTTCATCTACTCTCATTTCAATAACATGGTCAATTTAATGATTGTATTATACTTAGACACTTATATTTTCTATTTTAGATAATTAGACACGCATATATCGTTAAGGAAGAAAAAAAATTATGGCAAGATTAATCAAATATGTATATCCTTTAAAACATTTATATGATATAATAAATTAAAAATAACAAACTATATATTTTTATATCCTATATTTGGAATATGCATATTCATACCTATATGTATTTCAAGTTCCATTGTTGATGGGTTATTCCATCATTTGACCTTGGTTAAAAAGGATCTTGGGAACGTGATCCAACTCTCTTTTATCATCTTCTCCAATCGCATTCAATATTGGAAATAATTGCAACTCTTTGAACACAAGGTAGCTTTAAACCTCATTTTTAGAGGGTATAAGGTGTGTTCCTTGGATGTGGACTAATTATGTTATATTATATAATGAATATCATCATGATTAATAATAATAAGTTTGGAGAATGCAACTTTTGGGTTTACAATTGAGAGAAATTGTTGTTATTTTAACTAAATATTTGTCTTTCTTCCTATTAGAGATTTGATATTTATCATTTTAAAGTGAGTTATTGTAAAAAAAACTAACAAGTGAAATTAGCAGCAATGTTGCTTATACCTGCCATTTGGAAATGCTTTAATGAAATTGTTGTACAATTTTTAAAGTTAAAAGCTAAAATAGATATGAAACATTTGAAATTTGTAACAATGTATTGTTTATGCCTAGCCCAAATGTCAAAGAATGTAAGTATTGGGAAAATATTGAATTTGTATATTTATAAATGAATAAAAACTGTTATTATTTTGTTAAAAATATAAGTATTGAATTTTAAGAATATTAAATTTATATACTTAGATATGAATAAAAGGTTTTCTTGTTTTGTTAAAAAGTTAAATATTGAAATCAAAATATAAATAAATTTTGATTAATTATTTTTTATTATTATAAGTAAATAAATTGATTGTGTATTTTAATATATGTTATATTTTTAAAGTAGAAAACTAATATTTTAAATTTAAATTTGATTAAATGTTTTTCTATAATTAGTTTTGGTTTTATGGTAAAAAATGATTGAATATTGAATTTATGAAATTTCATTATTTTTTTATAAAGTTAACAATGTGAATTATATTAGAATTAAAGAATATTAAATTTCTATATTTACAAATGATTTTTTTCATAATTAGTTTTGATTTTAAATGATTTTTTTTATAATTAATTCTGATTTTAAATGATAATGTTTCTATTGAATATTGGATTTATGAAATTATATTGATGATGATGATGATGATTAACGTCTACTGAGACCCTTTGATCTATAGGACTTTAAGAGAAGATAAATGAATTACTTGGATTTTTGTAAAATTTGATTCCAATGAAGGAATAGCTGAGAAAGAAGCGCTCCTAGGTTCCCATAATTTTGACAAGTTAGAAGATCATGGAGATTAGAGTTGTAGCAAAGATTAGGAAACTATGATCAAATGTGGGTGTACGCAGGGCATTCTAAACATAAACATAGCATCATTAACATAAAAAAAGCATGAACGTACCATCATAAACATTACGCCACGTATTTAGGTAACATACGCATCTAACATATGTAAACATCATCTAACACACATAACTAATAATACACGTAAACATAAACGTTCAATGATAATCATTTTCACCACATAAACATAAACATGCCATCATCGATCATAATCATTTTTACCATCTAACAAACATAAAACACATCACTATCAACATATAAACAAACATCAACATAGACATGAAAAATGAAGTGTGTATATATATATATATATATATATATATATATATATATAACATCAAAGTCATGATACAATATGTCAAATATAATATATCTCCAGTCCAATAACTACTATGACATATCTGATCCACCTCCGCCAGCAAATGCATCATCAGTATCTCTCTGACCAGAGCTAGATGCATCGTCAGTATCTATCCGACCAGAGCTAGATGCATCATCACCTCCACCAATAGATCCAGAGGAAGTATCATCACCTCTGTCAGAAAAAAAGAGATATGAGAGGAGGGATAGGTCCATCAAGATGAAGTGTACAACCCTCTTTGAGAATATCTAGAATAGAAACGAGTTGTGAATTAGGAACTGGTGGAAAGTCTATCGAATGAGTAGGATTGAAGGGTCGGTTGAGTAGGAGTAGAGGAGATGGTGATGTAGGATTGGGAGGAAGTTCGACTAGAAGTAAAGGACTAGATGATGAAGGAGGTGGAGGAGGAGGTGGATGAGACATCGAAGGTGGAGGAGGAGGAGGTGGATTATATGTCAAAGGTGGAGGGGGAGGAGGTGTAGTGGATGTGGAGGATGTGCCACCAGTCGAAGCAGTTGGTGCAGAAGGAGGTAGACTAGCCGGAGCAGGATCTCCATCCTCGTCTAACAATGAGATACTATCATGGATACAATCTAAAATATCGCAAGAACAAAAAATGTGCTACGACAAGCTCCTCATATCATAAGGAATAATCCTCCAAAACTCTGTGTGGTGAGGGTCCCTCATTATGTACCTCTCCCGTATAGGCCGAACCCGTCGATCTGCCAAAATCGTAGACAACCTGTCTACGACGTCCTGCCAAAACCTCTCATCTGTCCTGCGTCGAAGGCCAAGTCTAACTAAATGGGGCGACTCGGGATGATCACTTGCATCCAGATCCATATCCTCCTCATCCTGAATGGGAGGAGGCGGCACATCGCCATCAAATGTCCCAACATATGTAAAATATATAGTACACAATAATAATTACACAATTTGAATAAACATGAATTTAATATAACAATCTAAAATACTTTTATTTTGCATTAAATATAAAAAGAATAAAATGAAACTAGATTAATTCATACACAATGCTAAATTTACCTCTATCATCTGTTGGCGCGTCCTAAGTGAATATGATGTTGGGACTCTCTCTCCAATCCAAGCTGGAATATGGATATGAAACGATGTATAATCCATGCGGGTCCTTGTTGCCTAGCATATTGATCACATATGCGGTGATCCTTTTCGGAAAGTCAGGATTCTCCCTCTTGGGCATCATCTTCCCCCACATGCGCATACACACATATTCCATTAACCTAGGAGGGTGTCGGTCAAAATATGGCCTGGTGGTCCGAAACCTCTCAAAAAATAAACAAAACAACTCCGAAGTGAAAGGGAAGTTTTCCCTCCCGCCAATGCATGCATGACATTGACTAAGAGCATAACAAAGTTGTCGTAAGAAAATAGAAGACCACCTAACACATCTAGATTCCTGCACTAAAGAATCAACATAATATAATGGAGGGAAGCTAATGCGATTCCCATCACTGGTAATATGCGCGATGTTCATCAGCAATAAAGAGAGGAACCTAACATCCTCTATACCAAAAGGAGCAATGGAGAATTTCCCACCACTGACCTAATACTGTGAAGGCTCGAGAATGTTGGGATCAACATATCTTTGAACATAAACTAGTTGAGACAATGCTAAAACTCCAACCGGGACCTCATGGAACTGAGGAATGTCCTAACCTCTCCTAGAGAGCCCCGTGATAAAATATATGTCCTCCTTAGTGGGTCGAAACCATTGATCAGGACCAACTCGAAATGCCTGCCTATGATGATCCCAACATGCGATAAACTAGGTGAGGAATGTAGTGTTCCCCTTGAGTGATGTGGCCTCCTCATATAACTTGAGGAGGCTGGAAACTCTCAAGAGGTGTCTCATCTGTGCAGTAATGGGATGAGGGTATAAATATCTCTCCCACTCTCTCTTAAAGTTGTGCTGGTCAACTTGAGCTTCCCATTGAGTACCTCGCCTCGCGGCACTCACATCTCTGTTTCACATATAACATGATTAGCTAGTCTCATCAAACTAAATATAAAAACATTATATGAGAATTATATGTATTAAAATAAAAAAATTGTATTTTTTGCAAGAAATTGACAAACGGTGCACTTTTATAAACATAACACACCATTGGCAGTGCGCTTTAATTCTTACCACACCGCCACCAGTATGCTGTAATATCAAAACGAAATGGTAATATATTTCTATAAATTTATAATTTTATTACCATGCCGGTGTGCTATAATGTACATATACCATAGCGTTATCAAATTTGTTTTACCGATGCGCCTACCGCACATCCGAGTACCGATAATTGGTGTGCAGACCTGCGCTAGTAGCTCCGTTTAATTATGATTTATTAATTATAGTGAATCTTAAATGTGTATGAAACGGTGTTTCCCAAACAAGAAAATGCACCATAATCGGTGTGCCCAAGTTCATTACACACACCGCCGTTTATTTCATTTTATAAAGTATTGTTTCAACGGTGTTCCTATAACATGTCAATGCACTAAAATACGGTGCTCCACGTGGATGCCATAACATCAAATGTTGGTGCGCTGACGTGCAATAGATGCAACATTTAAGTTGGTTTTTCAATTTTTTTGTGTATTTACCAGTGCGTTCTATACACGTAAGTGCAGCGTATTATCGATGCGCTTATATGTATTGACCGCACTGATTAATAGTTTTTAGTTTTAAAAATTAATTTTATGTTATGGTCGTGCGCTACGAAGTGTAGCACACCAGCACTGTGGTGCACTCAAACTGTTCGGATCGCCCCACTGATGGTGTGCACTGTAACAAACTATAGAGTGCACCAAATTCCAGTGTGACCCGAACGGCTCGAACGACCCACGCAAGTTTAAAAAAAGAAATTAAAAATGGTAAACTATGGCCTAATTGGAAAAATTAAACCGCTAAACATTTAAATTATCAAGTAAGATTTAATTTACTTGTTGAACTGGGCATCAGGGAGGTATCCTGGCTATGTATGGAGAATTTGAACTTTTTCCCATCATTTGGCAAAATTCAAGCTTAATTCACCAGCCAATAAAAAAGGAGAAATGTGTCAATAAGGGGTGGAAGGAGCACCGGCGGCAGGGATTCAAGGTGGGTTATGGACAACATCGGTGTAGATGGCTCATACTAACGCACTATGGAGGGGTTAAAATGATTTTTACAGTGCGGTAATTTTTTTTATAAAACCATGTTCTGGTGTGCCTGATAGGTTAACACACTGGTGCATTGTAGTGACGCCGCACTGCATGCGGGTTTTTAAACCATATTTATCGTTTTTTTATTTTTTATTTTTTATTTTTTAACAAAACCTAAACCAGTGTGTTTTAGTATTAGACACGCACTGGGGCATTTAGTAATAATGAACGCACCGTGTTTAGGGTTTTTTATTTTGATTTTTATAAAACAACTCGGGGCATTTATTTATCTTAGGCACACCGGTGCATTGAGATTACACAAATGCACCACAATGGATTTAGAAAATTTCTGTGCGTTTCGCATAAATTATTTTTTTAATTGATGATTTTTATCGAGGGTGATATTGTTTTTTGGCGATCACAGTGCTTTGGTTCTAGAGACACACCGGGGCGTTATTGTTACAAAAGCACACGACCATGGTTGCACAAAAATCACAGTGCGTTTTGCATAAATTTTATATTAATTGATGCTTTTCGGGGTGAGAAATTGTTTTTGGCATTCTCGGATGTCGATGCATCAGTGAATTTCGTGTACCAAAATTCACTGTGTCGGTTTTACAAAATTTATGGTTGTTTTGAATATTTTTTTTGAATTCATTTTTTTCGATGTGCGATGCATTGGTGCATTTTACGTGTCAACACACCCATGTGTTTCATATACCAAAACGCATTGTGCCAATTTTACAAAATTTCTATCCGTTTTGCATTTTTTTTTTTAATTCAAATTTTTTTCGTCGTGCGACATTGTTTTTCTTGCCATCCTAGGGCATTTAAGTTAGAAACGCACCCAAAAACAAATCTGCTACAACCTCCAACCATGCGCTTCTGCTAGTGACCTCCACTATAAACATATATTTAAGCTCTTTTGAGAGGAGAATCCACTATAACCTCCACCATGGGGCCTTTTCTGTTGGAATATTCTAACCATCTCATCTTGGTTTTGCATGCATGCATGCATTCCATGCAACACTCCATGCATCCATGCATTGGTAGTTGAGTCTCCTAGCACCTAGTCCTTAATTTAGGCCCCCTAGAACTTAAATTTGGTCATCATTATCCCTCTTGTCCACTTAGAGCGCCTTCTTTACATCACTAAAGTCCAAAGGAGCCCTCATGCATGATTTCAAGAGTCAGTACAGTCAATTCCATGATTTAGGGCGCCTTGTCCCATTGATTACTTAGTTAACTAACTATTACACCTAGTTTCATTGCTACTGAGTGTAGGAGCACCTATTTTGACCACTACAAGTCAGTATTGCACCTCCTTGGAGTCTCATCCCCTAATTTATAGCCCCAATGACTCGGTCATGTGCCAGTCCACTTCAGTTGACTAGCCATTCATCATCAGTGGCCACTGGACCTTATCAGGAAATGGTTCCAATGCAAACTAAGCCTGCCACTTGTGTGGATTCCAACTTCCTCTTTGGGATCATGAATTTATCCTTTGGAGATGTATTATTTATGTACAAATTTTACTAAATAATAGAGGTAATGGAATTTTTTCCAATTGTTCTTCATTTTCTTGTGTTGTAACATAGTTGTTTCTTCTCTATTTTTCCTACTCAATTCTTTTGATCTCTGTTAGAATTAGTGTGAATTTTATCTTTGTCTCTATATCTCTGTGAGAATATCACAAAATATCACATTTTCCTTGTAGTGTTTCCACACATCTAAATCTCCTAACCATTCCTCATCTAAAAAGTTTTCCTCACCTTCATAGCCACCACTCATGGATTGAACCCTTGACCCAATCAAATTTACTAGTGTTCACTAAAAATGATTACCTATGATTTGAATTGAAACAAACTTCTACAAGTTAACATTAAATGATGAATTCTCATGAGTCGTCACTGTAATAACAAACTAGAGAGATCATGCTTAAGATTCACCAATATTTATTGAAATTGGGTACGTGTGCTTGGAATTGAAGTTAACATTTAAGTCGTGGAGTGTGGTACAAAATAATATACCATAGGTCTTGGGTTCCACATTCCATAATATGTACTAAAAATGATTGTCTATTGCGTTTCTAAGAAAACTCTACCAAATTCAAAACGATTTCACACAATGCTCATTAAGTTAAGAAATCACAAGTGCCACGTAAAAATTTCAACAATTTTTGGTTAGTCATGTAGACCTTGCTATAGCTCTACTAGAAACCTCTGTTATCATCAATTATCATGGATTAGACAAGTCCTCCCAGTATACATGAGTTGATTATTAACTTATTTGGATCTCCTTTTGATTTGCACTATAGGTGTGAGTACTGCCACTGAATAAGAAAAAAATAACCTTGCTAAACCGATCCTTTGTTATTCATAGACCATCCATGAAGTGTGCGTACACATACAAATGGTTTGTTGTTTGCATGGTGTAGGGAAAGCAGGAAGGTATATGTGGGACATCACCACACATTTCAACGAATGAATAATCATTTAGTTGTAAATGCTTCCTTTCAACATGCTAATTCACAACTTAAAATAATCAGCTTGGCTTCTATATTTTCGTAATACATGCTTATTGATCCCATATTAACTATACATCCTCCTCTCATTTATTGTGATAAACCATTAGTGATATGGGATTTGGCTCATGTTAATCCAAAATCATGAATGAGAGTGTAACGATCTAACTCTTTGAGGGGGAATAAATCAATATATTAACTTTATGAGGGGAAGACGAAATATAGTTTCCTCGTATGTGATGTGGGTCCTAAATATTGAATTGATAGAGACTTGTATGCCTATTTTTTTTATGTCTAGCTACATACTATATAATTAAATGTAAGGATGCATTGATGGAAAAAAAATGTTTTTAAAATTCATTTGTAATCCTAGGATTTGTGGGGAAAGGTGTTCCTAAATGGAATTTCAATATGTTTATAGGGGTGAACATTTGTTTCCCAAAAGTGACAGTGAAAATTCAATTTTTTACTCATTTATTAAATCGAAGCTCTAAAAAAGCATATATGCCTTGTGAATTCTGAGATGTAACAAGGAAACAAATTGTAGGGAATTATGTTTCCTTTCCACCTATATTTTTTAAAAAATGTCAAAATTGCATTTAATGATATGTTTGTTCTTGTAAAATTCAAGAAAAGTTAACAAGTGGCTTGTGTGCACGTAAAATAATTTAATGATAAATGCATAATTTCTAAAGAAAAAAAATATGAACATATTCTACACAGAATGCACTAGGGCAAACCTAATTTTGTTTAATTTATTTTGGAAAAATGTATTTTTTATTAATTTTTGAAACAGACCATTGAAATTTTAATCTCATTTTGTACACATGTGTGCACATAAACATTTTTTACTGGTTACAAAAATAAAAATAAAAAAACAAAAAATACCTTTTTGAAGCTAATGTGTTGATGTGGGGCGTATATATTTTTTGAAATTTTTTGGTTGTGTACCTTTTATGTTATTGATTTTTCTTTGCGTTGATTCGAAGTTGTGGACATGGTTTTTAAGTGTAAGTTTGAAAAGAAAATAAAAAAGAATTATCATATGGACTCAAAACCTGCAAATTATATACCAATGGATAAACGAGTCATTAATGAATCCATTCTTATGAATTCCACAATCTAAAGTGCATCCTTTTTTTTTAAACAGAAACAGGTGAAAGGTTTATATTAACAAAGGCTGTGCACAACCATTCAGTACAAAAAACAAAATCCAGCTCTCTGCATCAGAGGAAGGAAAATTGCAGAGGCTTATAGTGTTTTTCCCCTGGAGTTCTATACTTTCTGACTTCCTATAAACTCTATTTTTACTGGTGGGATATACCCTTACAAACTGATTACATAATTTTAGGCAAAAAAACATTCAAGATAAACAACTAAGAGAACCTGCAAACAAGAGACTGCCATTATCCGAAATTCTGCTGTTGGACTAAAGCCGCCTCAACCATCTCCTGATTTACTGTTGGGGCCTCCTGCACACAGCTGCATTGTGTTTTGTAGACAAAGGCAGAGATTTCCGTTTTGACACTGTCAACTTTCCCCATTAACTCAATAATGTTTCTATCTATATCCTCCATGTGCGATTCCAGACAAGAGAGCCTAGAGTGGATATATTTGTCTTCCAGAGCTAATTCATCAATTTTATTTTCAGTATTGCAGAATGCAGAGTACGTCCTAGAAAGATATACCTTGATATTAGAGGTGAGCCGACTCAGCGTAACTATGGCCTACCTGACGCCGTCTATTTCGCAGTCAGCCGAGAGGAAACCGTCTTCGAACAACACTGTGGGTTCCTGAGAGATGCAGAGGCTTTGCAGAGCCGGGCCGAGAGCAGGGAATGAAGGGCCTTCCATTTTGAAAACTATACCACCGACGGGCACCTGGGGTAGTAAATGCCCAAGCGTGAGGACTGAGCAAGCCACGAGGAAAGCACGTGGTGTGATGTGAGATTGCCGAGCCATGCCTTGGCAGTGGGGAAAGTGAAGACCAAAGCCAATTTCTCCATGGAGATAGGGGCTATCAAGCCTATAGTTTTTCCAAAAATTAAAACTCCTTAACCATGTATTCATTAAGGTAGAAAATGATATGTTAAAACTTTGTTGAGAGAGGCTTGCCCCATGTCTAGCTTGACTCCATCATTAGCCAGTTTGTCAGCAATAAAATTGTGATCTCTTAGCACATGGTAATAGAGTGTGTCCTTTGGGAGAGCAAGACGCTTAATTCTTTTCTGGATTCTCTGGCTTTTGTCATTCTTGTAGAAATTGCCATTGCGCATAGCTTGAATAACATGCCTGGAATCCCCAAATACCTGTAAGCGGTTCATGTTAAAGGTGACCGCTATTTCTAGAGAGTAAGCGGTTCAGCATTATTGATAGATTGGAAGTTGCCCTCCCTTGTGGCACTTCTATTTTTGGGATCATTACCTCACGAGCACACACTCTGTCACATAAAATCAAGTGAGCCTTAAAAAGTACCTAATTAAACCAACATTCTAACCCCACTTGGGGAACACAAAAGAATCATTGTAGTTAGGTAGGATCAGGGGGATAGGCTTCCAATAACACCCCTTGGTTATTTCACTTGAGACATAGTTGTTGTCCAACTAGGGAACCAAAATCCCCTAGTACTTTTTGGCACGGTCACGACCAGTTTATCAGAGGGCCTCTCCCTTAGGAGGGTTGAAGTCGGGAGACTGGTTCCGGAGGCCTGAGTGGAATACCGCACTCCATTCAGTAACCGAAGGGCTACCTTTTGCGGTTCGCGGGATATCCCTGTATAGGGGTATTGCGGTCAACGAACTAAACGACAGATTCACCTTTCTGGACGTGTCATGAACGGGGTATCTTAGTTGCCATTCTTCTAGGATTGACTACCCGGTGTCCCTCCCGGTAGGGGGATATCATAGCCACTTGGCTTTCCTACTCATATTGTCTGACTTGGATTTCATCACCTTGCAGAGGATATGTTTAGTTAAGTCAGAATACTTTTAGTTAGGTGTTTGCATGCTCCTTTACCTCCCTTTGGTCTAGTGAGTCCACCATTTTTCTTTTTTAGGAAACCTGCTGCTTGTTGGTATTCTGACCATCTTTGTTGTTACTCCACCTATTGTAGCACAGCTGTTACAGTGGGTGTTTTGAGTTGGTTGTTGGCCTGAGTGCCTTGCTTTTTAGCTCTCCTTCTGCACACACGGTTGCATTAGGATTTTTTGAGCTGTTTTTATACTCACCTCAACCCACAGAGATTTAGACACCATCTGTCACCATTGAGTCCCCGAGACATTCTCGGCGCCTCAGGGGCGAGCCCCCACAGCACGGTTCTCTTGAAACCACTCGTCATAGATTCCGATCATTGTCCGTTGATACCACTCATCACAGATCTAGAGCCTTGTCACTTGACTCCACTCGTCAGCGACGTAGACCTCCGTCACCAGATAGTGACGCACCTTACTTTACCTCTGATTCTGACGAAGAGTCTGAGAACCCTATTTATACTGCCCCTACTAGCCCCATGGCTGGCACGACTTCCACTCCATTTGTCATAGGGACCATTGGTGGCACATCCACCACTACACCAGTTACTACACCTGTTTTTGGTATGCCCTCCATGGGGCAACCATCTACTGTTCCCCTCACGGTACCTATACCCACAGCGGGAATACCCATGCCCACTACATCAGTGGCTCACACTACCCATGGTGGTGTTGGACCATCCTTCACTACCTCAGTCCCCCCACTTGGGGGCACCACCCTAAATCTTGCCCCTCCACTTGGGGGCACTGGCCCCAACTTGGTCCATAGCACTACTGTGTCGCAGCCTTCTTCCAGTTTGCCATTCATGGCTAGCCTCAACCTACCTGACCTGGCCAGATTGACCAACGATCCTATTCGACACGACCCCACGTGGCCTCATATGCCTACCAAGCTCCCCTCGGACATCCCTAAGTTCGAGGGCAAGGCTGGTGAGGACCCACAAAACCATATCATGTCTTTTCACCTATGGTGTTCCTCTAACTCCATAGTGGACGACTCTGTTCGCCTCCGTCTCTTACAGCGCACCTTCACTGGCTCTGCAGCCAAGTGGTATATTGAGCAGCCTCATGGGACCCACGCCACCTTTTCTTCCCTGGCCTCGACCTTCCTGCAGTTCTTCCAGTTGCCTGTCCGCTATGACGCGGGCGTTGAGATCCTTCTATCTTGTAGACAAAACACGGCTACCCATATCACGGACCATATCCATGAGTGGCGTAGACGCCGTAGCTTATGCAAGATCAAACTAGACGACCGTATCTTCCTCGATTGGTTCCTCAAGTCCCTGCTTCCTGTTATTGCTAAGGATGTAGCTTCAGAAAGACCCCAGTCTGAAGAAGAGGCCATCCTTAAGGCACAGCAGTTCGACCTCATTTACGCCCAATCGGGTTACCTTTATACCATTATACCTGACGCCCCTCGCGGCGAGTCCTCTCATCATGATGCACCGGGGGCATCCCACGCTGCAGATGGTATCATTGGCCGTGTTTCTTCGCATCCCCAACCATTTTCTATAGCACGTCCTACCCCTGGCCCCGACCTGTCGAGGGCTACCTCCCAGTCTGGAGCAACCAACTCATATGCTCCCTTGACACATCACCATTCCCATGGACCTTCATGTCCACCTCAGTGCTTCGGGTATGCGACTCCTGCTTATGCTCCTCCAGTCGCCCCTCAGCCTTACTACCATCAGCAGACTGCCCCAGCTCCTGCGCCTTCACAAGCCCCACCAACTTATTATCCGCCCCAGGCAGCCCCTGCGGCACACCCACAACCCGCTCCGCAGCCATATCAGCAACCTCCTCAAGTTGCTGCACCTGCTCAGCCTCAACCTGCATACCATCCACCGCAGCCTGCTCCAGCACCTGCGCAACCTCAGAATCCACCTGCTGCCCAAGGGCAAGTTTACGCCCAACAGAACCCGCAGCAAAACCAGAACAACCAACGTAACCAGGGCCAACAGAACCGCGGCAAGGGCCGTAATCGGGGAAACAACCAACCTGCAGACCAAGCTGGTCAACCGGCTAATCCCCCCGACAACAACAACGCGGCCCCCGCTAATCAAAACCCTGATCGCCCGCCCAAGCAGGCTAAAAACCCCAATTTGCGAACGAACCACCCTTGTTCTATTTGCGGGGTCTATGGCCATTACACACACGCTTGCCCACATTTAGAGCGAGCTCGGCAGCTCTGGGTTGACGAGGCCCATCGCCAAGGGCATGCGGCTCCCCAAGCACCGCCCAACCCCCCCCAACCTCAGCAACCCCCTTTGGTGCTGCAAAACCCCTTACCGACCCAAGGCGTAGTGAACACTCAGCCGTTGGCCCCTCAAGCTAATGTGCAACCCCAACAACAACAGATCACTTACGCTGCCCCTGATCAACCCATGTTTGACTCAGGTACCCACCACTTGTTGATGATGTCATCTGCTGACGTCAACCTCCAGACCCGTCGGAACCAATATGGCTCCACCTCTGAAGCCACTCCCACGGATAAAACTACTAACGCCCATCCCACCGATCAGGCGTTACGTATACCTCCGCCTCCCATAGACGGCGCTGCGAAAGCACCTCGTTTCCCACTTCGCCGAATCAACAATAACCCTAATGCGCGCGCTGCGTCAAACTACAACATCGTAGACGACCTAGCCCAATCTCCCGCAGCCATGTCTGCGTTAGAAGTCTTGAAGAACTGCCCTTCCCAGCGCAAGACTTTACTCTCCGCCATTGGGGGGATTGACCCAACCGATTCGCATTTGATGGCGTTCGATTTAGACCAGTCTGAACCACGCCTACCTTCCAGCTTAGCCTTCCAAGTTACTGTCTCCGTTAGGAATCTTGTTATCCATCGGTGCATCATCGATGAGGGTGCCTCCACATGCGTTATGTCTACATTTGTATGGCAGAAGCTAGGATCCCCTCCTCTCCAGCAGTCCACCACTGCGTTACGCGCCTACGACGGTCGTTCGGCCCAGCCCCAAGGCCTTCTACCCAACGTTCCAGTCCAGTTAGGTGGTAAAACAGTTCTTATTGACATAGAGGTGATCAATGCCCAATTGGATTACAACCTTCTACTTGGCCGCAGCTACATGTATGCCATGCGGGCGGTTGCCTCTTCTGTCTTTCGCACCATGATGTTCCCCCATGAAGGACGCGTGGTTAAGATTGACCAGCTCACCTACTATGATCCCAGTGCTCCGGCGGCACCGGAAAACGTTCTCCCCATGGTTGAACAACCTGTTTCTCCTGCCACCACTTCATTTGTTTCCTCTTCGGGGCCTGGAGTCTACTCAGACGCGCCGATGACCTCCACCTTTCAATCCATTCCTCCGCCGTCATCTACGCCCGAAGTCTCTGACTTATGTACCTTGTCCCACGACAATCTACCACCTAACACTCAACCACCCTTGTTGCCTAAACCACCATTGGTACCTAGCCACATTGGTGTTACACCGATCCATACGATCCCCTTCCTAGTCCCTCCATCGGGAGTAGTAAGCGCCCCGGTCATGGCTACCCTTAGCCTCCCTGGGTTAACCTTGGGATTACCTGTATGGTATCTTTCGCCTCCCGTTCGCCCGCCGACACCTGATGTCGTCCTCCAGCCGGTGCAACCCATGGCTACTACCACTCAGCCACCTCCCGGTGTCTCTACCCCTTCGTCCTCCACGACACCTCCTCCTACTCCCAAACCCACTGGGGGCAGAGGTCCTCAACCTTACACTGCTGTACCACCTCCAAAGACAGTCAAGAACCCTCCAGTGTTTCGTGCTCCTCCCAAATGCTCGCTGTGTGACGAGTTGGGCCATGCGACCCACCAATGCCCACAGTTACCCGCATTGCAGAAGCACATGCAAATGCTCGATGACGATCCTAACATCCCAACTGTCGAACTAAACCCTACTCCTAAGCCTAAAGATAAGTCCCTACGTACCAACCACTCCTGTGCCATCTGCGGTATTTACGGGCACTATTCACATCATTGTCCCGATCTCCCGGATTACAGAGCGGCTCTCTATGAGATGAACAATCTGGATCTTGAGACGGCACCACCTACCATTGAGGAGATCTACCCCCCAGACTCTTCACCTTCCGGAGAGGTTAATACCATCTATATGATCTCTTCCAACACTACTCCCTCGTCAACTGACTTGACGACACAAACTTTCCGTACTGATGAGGAGATTCTTGAGGCCCTTACTGCCCTGGATTATCCTTGGGATGATATGCACCACCGTTCCTATTTCATCCCAGAAGCGTCTTCCTCTAGCACCGCTACCCAATACGCGGTCGAATCCAAAGACTTCCTCCCCACTAAGGTTGACTGGTTCAAGGACCCTATTCCTGCTCCTGATGCCTTCGAGGAGGGCAACATGGCCAACATCTCACCTGTCATCCAAGTTGATATCGCTGCTCCAGGTCGTGCTCCTGAACTCATTACTTTAGGAGCATTCTGCAGTAAACAAGAGATTGAGGACTACATAAACCTTTTCAAAGAATTCCGTGATGTCTTTGCCTGGTCCTATACCGAAATGCCTGGTCTTGACCCCGCAATTATAGAGCACCAATTTTCCTCTGCTTACTACCCCCAAGGGAACGGCCAAGTAGAGGCCATCAATAAAATCCTTAAAACCATCCTCCAACGAACAGTTGACAAGCATAAGTCCAATTGGCACCACATGTTGTTCCCTGCTTTGTGGGCTTATCGCACCTCCACTAAGACCGCCACTGGTTTTACACCATTTCATTTAGTTCACGGTATAGAGTCTGTTTTCCCCATCGAGTGTCAGATCCCTGCCTTACAAATCGCCGTTGAGCTTCTCCCTGACACCACCCCCCTCGAGCAGCGTTTGCTGCACCTCGAACAAGCCGATGAAGACCGTCGGGCCACTCTCCAGAACATCGAAGCTGCCAAAAACCGCTCCAAAGCCGACTATGATAAACATGTTCACCCTCGAACTTTCCGCGAAGGGGACCTAGTCCTCGCCTACGACCAAGCCCATGACAAAACCGGTAAAGGGAAGTTCGAATCCATGTGGCAAGGCCCTTATGTCGTGCAGACCTGCCTCGGCAAGGGGGCATACATCTTAGCTGACTCTGAAGGCCGTCCTTTGCGCAACCCTCGTAATGGGTTGTATCTTAAGCGTTTTTACCCATAAAAAGAAACCCGCGACCTCATTGGTCTGCGTTGTACAGTGCTTTCTTTTTTGTTTTTGTTTTTCCGAACCGTTTCCACCATTGGAATCAGCGCGACGTGACCGTCATTATGGTCACCTCGTTGCATTATTTTTGTTCCATCATTTTTTGCCCATTTTTTCAGACGTCACTAGTCGCCTCGGTTTGCGTGCCACATCGGTCGTTCTCCGTTTTTCACATGTTTTATATCATCGGATTCATTTTTCCAAGCTGGTGATGATGCTTGAGATCATTTCTCGCTCTCACCTCCAAATTTTCTGGGCATTTTTTCAAAGTGCCCCCGTCACCTCGGTTTGCGTGCCACATCGGCCATCACCCGTTTTTTGACATCCTTTATATCGCCGGACTCATTTTTCCGAGCTCGTGATGATGCTTGAGATCATTTCTCGCTCTCACTTGGTACAATTTCAACATTGTGTCCCAACACCTTGCTGCCTCGGTTTGCGTGCCACATCGGCCGCCATCGGATTGTTCCACATTTTTTACATGAGCCATTCCTTCCTGTCATACTGCAAATGTCTCGTTATTTTGCCACCATTTCATCTACCCCGCAAGGAGGTCCATCAGTGTTCCCACCTACCCTCGTTTTTGGTCATCATTACTAAACCTTGATTGAACACTTCCTCCTTGCCTGGCCATTCCCTTTGTTCGGTATCATTTTATCCCTTTTTCGGGCCGGACAAATCCTTTACGAAAAAGGCACTTAGGGAGTTTCCGTTAAGCTCTTTTCTGACTCCTAAAAGAATGAAAAGATCGCCGAGCAATCTTGCTTCCTTTCATGCTCGTTAAAGTACCTGAAAGGGCGTCTATCTGGTATAAGTTTAACCCTTTTCCGGACCTGGTAGACTAATTACGAAAAAGGAATACTCTAGTCACACCGGCTAGAAGAGTTCTTCATTCCATCCTTTTATGCTTCTTTGGGCCTTGGAGACTAAATCTACGAAAAAGCAACCCCCTGGAGTCTTCTTACTTGCTTTCAGACTCTCTAAAATTGAAAGCAACCACGAGCATGCGCTGTCCTGGGCTCGTTAAATCCACACGACAGTACCATTCCTTTACTTCAGAGTCTTCTTATCGCTTTCAGACTCCTTAAAATTGAAAGCAACCACGAGCATGAACTGTCCTGGGCTCGTAAAATCCACACGACAGTATCATTTTATCCACACACTTCTTCTAGTTCCTTAACCCATGAAGAAGTATCCTCCCATGCCTCATGACACTACGATCGATCATCTCGGCAGCACCTCCAATCAGGTCGCCTTTGTTCAGAGTATTCAGTAGTCTTCTGCCCTTTTACACCAGCTTGAGTCTCCCTCAGCCAGTTATCCTCCCAGATCCATTACAGCTATGATCCCCTTCCCCTCAGTCAGTTTCATATGCTGCCAGATCATTCCCATTATCATACTCTGAATAAAGGAAGTTTGAGTCCACCCACTCTACTTGCCCAGTTGTCCCACCACAGTTTGTCAGTCCTGCCCTCAGCACTATCACATTTCGGTCTTATACCTCGCGCTTCTGTCAAGGAAACATCATTGCCTTGATAGTTGCAGGTCTCCCTCTGTCGACGACAGCTCCTCTATTCCAGAGGATAGGCCCAGAGGTCCCTACGCCTTGGACTTATCACCATCTGTGGTAAGTACCTACGGACCATTCTGAGAGGAGTCATCATTGCCTCTCCGAGTGGTTGTTCCTCACATGCTCGACTTCAGCACCTTGATCGCATCGTTGCGGATCGCGTAGGATTATATCCCATCAGTTTTTAGTCGAAGACCCCGGATTTCCCCCGACTCTAGCACATTGGTGAGTCACTTCGGAACGCCCAGTTCTATGTTCCTGTGGATTTCCGGGCTGCGTTGGCGACTGTATTCGGAAGCCATCCAGTTCTATGCTTCCTTGAGTACCCAGTTCAGTTCCAGTTCCAGATCAGTGTACCATTGAGGTCAGAACTACTTGTCACTATGATCCAGCAGTTCATCAGTTCCTCTGGTACCCCAGTCAGCAGCGCTGTTGATATTCCAGTGCACCAGTTCTTCAGTTCACACATGATCCGCTCAGCAGTATGTCCCAGATTTTGTGTCCCCTCTGGACTCTTATGATGTACACAGTGGTCATGTATCTTACAGGTCCCCCTTTTTCGGGCCTCATAGTTCTGTTTATGTATCTTGATACGAGCATGGGTATGCCCGCCTCGTCCATATATTGAGATTATTCCTCAGTCAGTATTTGAGGTCATGTATATTTCCGGTCCCCATTTTTTGGACCCCATTGTTATTGTTATGTTATATCCTGATACGAGCATGGGTATGCCCGCCTCGTCCATATGATCAGATGATTCCTCATCCATTATTGAGGTTATGTACTTTCAGTTCTTGCAGTTGTTCGGGATCGTTGTTCCGAGCTTCA
Organism: Larix kaempferi; assembly: GCA_027924585.1. Classification (NCBI taxonomy): domain Eukaryota; kingdom Viridiplantae; phylum Streptophyta; class Pinopsida; order Pinales; family Pinaceae; genus Larix; species Larix kaempferi. The sequence goes on from BSBM01000584.1 coordinate 7,904,161, forward strand.
GTTTGTTTCTTCTCTTCTCTCCACATCCCAGGAAAACCATTCATGACTTATGATGTCCATCGGCCATACGATGAGCTCCTGACCTCGCACATCAGGGGGCAATCTGTTAACACCCAAAAAGTGCTCACTAGCTCATTTACCACATTATATGGCTCATTTGTCCATTTTCCTACCATATTTCCATTAAAATCCTAAAATGCCTCCAAAAGGCCACAAAACCATCAAAATAGCCTAAAAAAGGCTAAAAAACCCCCTTTTTCCTCTAAAAATAGCAAAAATCCCCTAAAAAGGGAATAAAAAATATAAAATAATGAGGAAAAGGAGGAAAAAAACCCTATACAGATGCATAAAACCATGCGTTTCCCAAAACCATGGGTCAGCACTCCACCACCAAAAAACTATAAATAGGTGATGGAGATCCATTATTCCATATCCACAATCACAAGCACCCTTACTCTACCAAAATCTCTCTCGAAACCCTAGTTCACCTTTGAACTATTTTCACCTTGAGAGCCACCTTTGGCCCATCCCCAACATTGGAGAAGGAGAAAGGAGCATTCTAAAGCTTGGAGCATCCTCTTGGACACTGCAAAGGGCTTCATCAACCTTGACACTCAAGGTAACATTAATATAAAACCATTTTTTACATCTTTCATTTATGTCTCATGCAATGTTTAAAGTAGTTTGTTAATTGTTGTTTTAGCTTAATCATTTAATCATTATTGAACTGCTACTAAGGAGTCCATTCTCCTTAGTAGGTGCTCATTGGCACAAGCTAGGGGTAAAACCCTAGCTACAATAAGGCAAGCCATTCTGCTTGATTGTTGGTGCTGGTGCCAAGTCCCCAAGAGAAGTCTACTACTTTATTTCCTCCAGGGTCAAAAATTACCCCCCCTGCACCTGCCGCCCCCGGGTTCCCCTTCGAAGCCCCGTCAAAAAAGATTGTGAATATTGCTTGTTCCTTCCACCATTTTCCAAAGGAATATTTGTCTTTTCTTATTTCCCACTCATGACAGACTGGAGGGATTTTGGACTGAAGAGAACTCACCATTATGAACCTTTGGCTCCATTGAAATTCATTCCAGCTTAAAGCTTCCTTGGAACCGAGTGCCACTCCCTTGGATTTCAAAGATTCAGAGATGAGGGTTATTGCTTTGTTTGCTAAGCTCATCTCTGAACTTTTTTTGTCTTCAAATATTCTTCTGTTTCTTTCCAGCCATATTTGCCAACATGTATTCATGGGAAGAATCTTCCAGATTCTTGAGAAGGTGGGTTTGTTTTTTGAACCTCCCTGGACTCTATAATTCCATTCGTCCAACATCTGTTTCATCTGCCTGGGGAAGGGAAATGAGATTGCTAGTGGATCAAGAACCACATTCCAAACCTGTGTAATACCCCAATTTGGACCCTTAGGAAATATTGGTTCTAATGTAAATATTGTATACACACGTTGTATGTTTCCCTAGCATGGAGCTCAAGGCCAAGGCCCCGCTAGTTTATGCTCGGACTTTATTTTAAATTAGACACGCTGATATTTTGTTACCCACGTGCTATTAAGCCATGGGATATTGTAAATTGATGTAAATATTTAATATTGAAATAAAATACCAAAACTGGCTATGGAGGCAACGAATGAGAAGGGGCCATGTGTATCCACTAGGGAGTGGTGAGGGGGATATGGGGGTGAACCATAGGTTTCCCTATGTCATTATGAGAACCCATTTGACTTTTCTAGATGACATTTATTCCTGTTGTAAGAAAGTGGTTGAGATGTCAGCCCATGGCTTCAATGGAGCATGGGCAGCCCTGAAATTCATATGGGTAGGTATGGGCTCTGTTTCTTGTACAAGAAGTCACTCAACCTCATGGGAGGGGGCTTCATTCTCATCCCCATTCCATGGTGAAGGAAGGGATCATCATTCTCCACCCAAAAAACGAGCTCCCATGAGTGAGAAAACCAGAAATCGCGACTTGGAATGAACCCACGTTTTGGGAAGCCAAAAATGCCCACCCCAATTTGGACCCTTAGAAAATATTGGTTCTAATGTAAATATTGTATACACAGGTTGTATGTTTCCCTAGCGTGGAGCTCAAGGCCAAGGCCCCGCTAGTTTATGCTCGAACTTTATTTTAAATTAGACACACTGATATTTTGTTACCCACGTGCTATTAAGCCATGGGATATTGTAAATTGATGTAAATATTTAATATTGAAATAAAATACCAAAACTGGCTATGGAGGCAACGAATGAGAAGGGGCCATGTGTATCCACTAGGGAGTGGTGAGGGGGCTATGGGACTAAACCCTAGGCTACCATTTTTCATTATGAGAACCCATTGACTTCCCTAGGTGACATTTATGACTGTTGTAAGGGAGTGGTTGAGATTTCAGCCCATGGCTTCAATGGAGCATGGGTAGCCCTGAAATTCATATGGGTAGTCATGGGCTCTGTTTGCTTGGGCAAGAAGTCACTCAATCTCATGAGAGGTTGCTTCACTCTCACCCCATTCCATTGTGGAGGTACCTAGCATCATTCTGCATCCAAAAATGAGTGCCATGAGTGAGAAAACCAGAAATCGCGACTTGGAATGAACCCACGTTTTGGGAAGCCAAAAACGCCCAGATTGGGTATTGGACAGTGAAATCCAATGGGGGATCCGTTGGTATGTGCCTTGGGGCGAATTTGGGAGCATTGGCTACCCCAAAATCCATGGGAAAACCCAGTTTGGATAGCCCAGAAAATCAGTGACGGATTTGGAATTATTTGTGACAGAGTTGTGAGAAATCCAGTTGTGGATGTATGAACAGAGGATGGGATTGCTGAGTCTAGCTTGAAGTGTATGTGGCTCTGGGATTGAGCTCAGTGGACTAGCATCCTCCTCCATCTCCTATTACATGCTTGAAAAACCCAACTGTGTGTTGGCTTAGCATGGCTATTTGAGTGAAACCCTGACTGTGAGTGAGCCATCTAGTTCTTCCTTAGTGGATACACAGCCCAGCTCGGGGGTGATCTCTCAGCTAAAAGAATACAGGTTGGACAGAGATCTATGGTTGGGTGGAACGTTGCTCTCACGTAGCCAGTCGTTTGGACATTGCGTTGCAAGATAAGTGCTCCCTGTGGTTTAATTTATATATATATATTCTGTGTTCTGCAATGTGCTAATATGAATGTTAATTATTCATGAGATTGATATTGTAATGAAGTCTATGCATAGCATAAGAATGGGATTGAATCCCTGCATATGGAATCATCTTTTGTTTGTGCTTATGTGTGTTGTTATGTTGAATTCCGCTGTGTTTTATTGAAGTTACACCTGTATAGAGAAGTTTTTAATTGTTGTGAATTTTATGAGTAAAAATATTGGGGCTAAGTTTTCCAAAAGCCCTGTGTGTTGTTAACGTTTCCTTCCCTGCATTTAATGGGAGAAGGGGACATTACAACCTGTCTAGCAAAGGTGCATTCCAGAAAAAAGATGTTGTGCATTCTCCTCTGCGTTTTGGCACAGGGGGCATCTAGAGGGGCCTTCGATACCACGTAGCTTGAGGTTGTCGGCTGTTAATTGTTTGTTGTGAGAAAGAATCCATAAAAAGTAATTTATCTTTGGAATGCTGTCTCTATTCCAAACTTTCTTCCACCTTGTTTGAAAAGGGTTGATGTTCCTGGTGAGCATTGCATAGCCATCCTTGACTGAGTAATTCCCTGCTTTTCCCTAGCCTCTAGTGTCCTTGGATCTGATGCTTAAGGGGGATTTCCCATTCAAGAGTTGTGTGAAGACTTTGTATCTTTCAATTAGGTGACCTGGGGGGTCCATATTTTTCCAGTCTTTCCATTTCCCTGAAGGTTTCCAGATAGCCATATCCGCCAGCTTCATTATCCCTGCATCTTGAAGCCAGGTTTTGACATTCTGGATTTCTTGTATTTCACCAATAGGCTGCTCTCCATTGATGCTATCTGTCAATAGGTTGATTTTGTTTCCACTACTTGGAATCCAATACATATTATCTTTAATTAGTCCTGCTGAGGCGAGCATAAGTCTCCAAATGGCAGTTCCTGTGTTCTCCTTCATATTGTTTAGACATCTCTGTCTTGACCCTCTGGTATATTTTTTCCTATTTGCCTCCTTCCACCACTCTTTTTGGCCTGATACCAATCTCCAAACAATTTTTGCTCCCAGTGCTTTGCTCATCGTCGCTGGATCCCGGATGCCCAAACCTCCTCTTTTCCAGTTCTCCTTAACGGTGTTCTAGTTGACAAGATGGAACTTCTTGCCTTGAGACTTCTCTCCCCGCCAGAGAAATTTTCTGATTTCCAGGCATATATCATTCATAACTGTCTTGGGGGCCAAAAGAATGGCTCCAATGTAAATGGGGAATGAAGAAATGACTGCTTTAATCAAGGTCACTCTACCAGCTAAGTTGAGCCAGCATGATCCCCAAGAGTTGATCTTATTCTTGTTTTTTTCCAATATCGGTTGCCAGGAGGTTGGGGAGGTTTTTTTGTGGGTGATAGGAATGCCTAAGTACTTGAAGGATGTCCAGTCAAAGTAGGGTTTAAAATCTAAAATGAGAGCTATGTTTCTAAGAAGGAGGTTTCCGCAATTCCAACTGTAAATATTGCACTTTTGACTGTTTGTTTTTCCCCCGGAGGCATGAAGGAAAAGGTCAAGGATTAACTTAAATCTGGAAGCAATGATGGACGAGGCGCTACCTAAAAGAATGGTGTCATCAGCAAACTGCACATGGTTGATGGGAGGAACATTTTTGGTTATTACAATACCTGTGAGAGAACCATTCAATTGCTGACTGTTAAGTTTCCTACTCAGGGAGTCCGCCATGATGACAAAAAGGCTAGGAGAGAGGGGGCAGCCTTGCCTCAGCCCCCTAGACAAACGGAAGAAGGAAGAAGGTCTGCCATTAACTAGAGGGGTGATCCATGGAGATCCAATGCATGCTTTGATCCACCCTATGAAATCTTTCCCAAACCCAAATTTTGCCATTACTGTGAAAAGAAATTCATGCCTGACTCTGTCAAAAGCATTTGCCATATCCAATTTTATAACCATACCTGAATCTTTTCTTTGAATGCTCGAGTGTATTGCCTCTTGGACAAGAAGGATGTTGTCATAAATTTGTCGTTCAGCCATGAATCCACCTTGATTTGAGGATATGATTCTGGGTAGAAGCCTTTTAATTCTATTGGCAATGATTTTGGTAAGAATTTTGTAGGAGGAGTTACATAGAGATATGGGGCGGAATCTTCCTGTGGAGAGAGGATGTTTCTCCTTTGGTATGAGAGCTATGAATGTGGATTTGGTAGCCCCTCCGATTCTTGCTCTTCCCCTTGTCCAGTTGAGCATTCTGACCAGATCTTTTTTGAGCCAGTGCCAAAATTTCTTGTAGAATTGAATGGGAAGTCCGTCCGGGCCGGGGGCCTTTTCTGGATGCAATGACCAGACTGCTCTTTTCACTTCTTCTTCTGTTATCTTATCCATTAATATCTTATTATCAGATTCTGAAATAAGCGCAGGGATTTCCATGCTCATTTGGTCCAGATCGTCTTTGGAGACATCCTCATTTTCATTGTATAACTTTTCAAAATGAGCTTTGGCTTCTTGGAGAATGCTGTCCTGACCTTCTATCTTTTGGCCATCCTCCCTTGTGAGACATAGGATGTTGTTTTTCCTGAATATTTCCTTGCATTGGGCGTGAAAAAATTTGGTATTCCTATCTCCTGCCTTTAACCAGAGACATCTTGATCTGAGCCTCCATTCTTCTTCTTCTTTTCTAGCAATGTTCAGAATTGCCTCATCAAGTTTCTTTTCTTCTCTAAGCATTTCCACTGTGACTGTAGTCTGCTCCATTTTAATTTGATGTTGTTCCATTTCCTTTTGGAGCTTCTCGAGTTCTTCTCCAGGTTTTAGATTGTTTTGCTTTGCCCAATTTTTCAGCGTTCTTTTGATTAACTTTAATTTGGTCTCCCATATGTAGCCAGGGGACCCAGGAATAAATTGCTTCCAGATCGAGACAACTTCATCCATGCAGTTTTGGTTCTCTAGCCAAGCCGGATTGAGCCTGAAGGGGAGAGGGCCAAGGTTACCTGGGGAGGAAAAAAAGAGGGAGATGGGCCTGTGATCAGAGGTGGCTGAGGCTAATATTTTAGATTCAGGAATTTTGGGGTTGAGGAGAAAGGAGGAGCTGATTAGAAAACGATCTAGGCGAGCAGCAATGTGATTGGGGCCAATCCTCTTATTGTTCCAGGTGAAGGCACCTTGCTTGGGCTTGATGTCTATTAGATTCCATTCCGAAAGCAAGTCTTCCAATCTTTCTCCAAATGGATCTCTGATTTTTGACCCACCTTTTCTCTCAAACGCTGAGATGGTGACATTAAAATCACCTGCTAGAATACAGGGGAGATTTGCTATGGTGGGGCGCAGGTCTATTAACTGGTTCCAAAACTGTACCTTTTGGCCATACATGGTCGGCCCATAGATATTTCCGACCCAAAACCTGTCATTACTTGAAATATCTTCTAACTCAGTAAAAATCCAGTGTCGACTTATTTCAGAAGAATGACATTTATACTTACCTTCATCCCATATGGATATTAGTCCTCCAGATGCTCCTATTGCGTTGACTGCGATTCCTTTTCCTTTGGGCCAGACTTTCTTCATGATGCTGATGCAGTCTTCCTTTTGCATTTTAGTCTCTTGGATTGTGAGGATTGAAATGTTCTCCATTTTTTTTATTCTTTTTATTGCTTCTGCTTTTTTCTTTCCGCCTAATCCTCTACAATTCCAAGAGACTATTTTCATTATTTTTTGATTTGAAGAGGACCTGCTCTGTCCTTTCTTTCCTCCTGATTCTGTTTTCCACTAGGTATTATTCTAACATGCTGGTCCAAACTGGTTTGCTTGCCCGCCCTTTCTCTAGCTGCTTCTTGTTCTCTGATTGTTTTGTTTCGTCTTCTTCCTCTTTTGGCTATGGGTTCTTGTTCATCTTCTTTGCTTTCCGAGGTTTCTTCTTGAAATAATTTTGCTTTGGCTCTTGTTACTGATCCTCTTGAATTTAATGAGGGCTCTATTCCATCCACTGCGTGCTGAGAGGAGGGTAGGTTTTGGTTCTTGTCCTCATTATCGTTTTGTACCTGACCTCCCTGGTGTTCTTCAGATTGCTTTTCTTGCTCCTGTTCTTCTTCATTTTCCTCGCTGCTCAGAATCTGAAATTTGTTGGAATGCTCTTTGTTTTTAGGTGGAGATTTGGTCGCTGCACTTGTATTGTTTTTGCTCCCTTTTTTCTTTGAGACTTCGTTCCATTCTCCTCCTTGAGTCTCTTCTACTTCTGGGATTTTTCTTTTAGGGCATAACCTCGCGAAATGCCCATATTCATGACAAACCTTGCACTTAAAGGGAATCTGCTCATAGTCGATTGTTTGCCTGTGACTCCATCCTTCCATTGCCAAGTATATAGCTTCTGGAAGGCCCTTTTCCAAATCGACTTCAACACATATTCTTGCACAAGAGAACATTGGGGGTTTTGGCTCTGATTTGTCGATGTATTTCCCCAACGAGTTGCCGATAGCTCGTAAATCTTCGTCATTCCAACAGTGAAGAGGGAGATGCGGCAGCTTTACCTAAACGGGGACTGCCCTTGGAATGTCTTTTTCTGGATCAAAGAAAAGATCCCATTTGTTAAGGTACATTCCTCTTGGCCCCATGAAATATGGTCCATTCCTGAAGATTAAGTCTCAATCCTCCTTTTTCTCAAAGTAAAAGACAAAGAACCCTTTCCCACAGAAAATTTGCTGCACCTCACCTTGAATTAGAGGTCGCCAGTTTTTGTTGAGCCAAGATTCTATAGAGCGAGGGGAAGGCCAAAGTCCCGTGAAATGTCCTACCAATCCTTTTTCTGCTAGCGCAATGGCTTTACATTTCGAAGCAGTTGAAGTAAGCTTCACTTCTGGAACCTCCGTTCTTTTGACAAACTTGGATTCGGGTGGGGTTGTAGCTTTCGATGAGACGGGCAGAGAAGCGACCAACTCCTTAAACAAATCGGCAACGAGAGGACGGGCAGCCTCCGGGCCATTACGACCAGGATCCGACGGCGGCTCCATTCGAGCAGGAGAATCTGCAAACCCTAGAAACAAGCTTCAGTTCGAGAGAAAGTTCCGTATTTTTCAGTTCGAGAGAAAGTGCCAAATACTTTTTGCTTCGTCTAAAGTGCATCCTAAGACAGGGTTTAGACCCGGAAAAAATGTCAGTAAAATTAAATTTGCATAAATGGGGGCTAAAAGTTTGTTTTTAAAGCCCTCGATTGAGATATGAGCTCAATAGAGGTTTGTAAAACCCTCGATCGATATTTTACACATGTTTTTAAATACCTAAATCTAGGGTTTATGTGCAGTTAGATATGAGCTCAATCGAGCTTTTAAAAACTTCGATTAAAAAAATGTTCAAGTGCCCATATTCGTGTGTGCACATGAATATGGGCACCTGAATGTTTTTTTAATCTAACTTTTTAAAAGCTCGCATCAAATAAGTATTGTTAGTTTGCCCCACAAAATATATATTCCAACTACTAACTATATGAGCGCCCTTGTAAATTAATGAATTTATTAATATTTATTCATATGATCAAGCCCTTCGAAATCAATTAAAATCTAACATTGAATTATAAGATAATCAAATTTAATAAAACATAATTTCAGCTAGAAGAATGATACTTGTGGGTAATAGTAAATACCTTGTTGAAGAATCATGTAAAAGCATTAGTACCACCACTTCCTCTAGATTTTATATGTGTACATATGGGTCATGGAGTAATTGGATTTATAGATGTGATTAGTCATATTTATAACTCCAATTACTCCTTGACCCATATCTACAAATGGGTATAAGAGAAACTTCTCCATATTTTCCATTATTTCTATAACTCCTCAACTCATATATTATATCTATAACCCCTCTCTACTAGCCCTTGACTAAGTTTCTATGCAACAGATGTGGTGAAATAAGTCATGTTATGTTGTTGTTTTATACTTTTAACAATTGCAAATGATTGATCGAGCTTTCTAAAACCCTCAATCGAGCTCTGAAAATGTAATGGTTTGATTGAGATATCAATGCTCGATTAAGGGTTAATAAAACTCTCGATCAAGCTCAACACCTAAATCGAGGGTTTTAATAACCCTCGATCGAGCGTTTTAAAATACCTTGATCGACTGCTTATTTAATCCCTCGATCGAGCTTTTTAAAGTTGGAACGAGAGCTTGAAAAAATCTTGATTGAGGTTTATTTTTAACATAATCGCGTGCTCCACTTGCCAAAACGTGTTACCCATCTTCATGGGAACACTCGCAAATGTGAAGAATGAATGCTTCAATGGATTTCATTGAGTGAACCTTCCTTAATTCATATTGTTGAGAAAATATTTCTTGATTCATTAATATGTATACACATATATGGCTTCTCCCTCGTCCACGTGCATCCTTAATATCCATCCACATGGATACATTAATAACAACCATTCATCGATCTATGTATCCATGTATGGAATCTTGGCTATAGGGAGTATGGTTTTTAAATACTGCACCTTTATAACCTCAAAATATATAGTTCTTCTCTTGCAAGTTCCTTCAACACCAGTATGGTTTTTAAATACTACACCTTTATAACCTCAAAATATATAGTTCTTCTCTTGCAAGTTCCTTCAACACCACTTGGAACCTTTGAACCCAACCCAAACCTCTTGTAGGTCTTATTGTAGTGGTAGCACACTCATTTATGGTAGAGCTCTTATCTCCGAGCAATTGCATTAGAATCAACATCACTTGATATATTGGGTTTGTTTGAGATGGATGCACTACTTAGAGACTAATAATACTTGGGAGTTGGTTTTTGAGATGATCAAATCACATATTGATATTGAGTATCTCTAAGGATGACTCTTATATGTACTAGAGGTGAAAATTTGGGCTATAAAACCTAGTCCATTGGAAAGTTCACTTTGAATTGTAATAAAGCGGATTACGATATTGGAAGATGCCTATGAATAATGTAATTAGTTTTTATTGTCCAACTAAAATCGTGTATTAGATATATGTATATGCATGTATATATGTATATCTCTAAACATGCACACACACATATAAATAAATTTTTAATAAAAGTTATGAATATTTTTTTGTGAAAAAAAAAAAGACACACATATAAATAATTGATTGTCATGTCAATTGGGGAGAGAAGAACCCCTACAAACCATGTGAATCAATATGGCGGAATATGGATATTATCACACAATTAAATCTCTAATAGAATAGGATGCCGTCGACCATGAGAACAAAGAGATAGAGATAGACAAATCATCATGTATCATAGTAAGCGATGAACATAAGTACATTAGGAAAGAAAGAAGAGGCCATGTTAGTAATGAGGAATCACATACAACTATCACAACATTTACTAACAAGGACACCTAAGTTGATAGGGCAGAAGTAAACATGTCATCAAGGTGGTATTTATCTCCCAAATACTTCATAGATAGTGATGTTAAAGAGAAAGGACCTATGGGTTGTTGGTTTTATAGATGAAATTATGGAATAATGATCCACATGGATCTTAATGGAAGAGCTCGGTGATGGGAATGATTCAAATGGGATTTGGAAATAATGATAAATCAAGTTAGGAGATGGAAATAAATTATAGTAGAAGATGGATAAACTCCAATAAAGACAACTCAAATTGACATTAAATGAAGAAGTTTTAGCATTACATACAAGAGGAGGGAAAATGATTGGTTTGTTTCAATCAATTAATAAAGTGCTTGAATATCAATTAATAACTCAACCTTTCATTTATATAGTCTAGTTGAGGGTTCTATACTACTAGTTCATATGTGACCTAAATGAGAACTTGGGTGGGAATAACTAGAATCCCCTCGTAAAGATTTGCATAAGTAGGAAGGTAAAGGATGAGTAAGTGCCATATCAATGAACATGTCAAAATAAAAAATAACCCTATGGTGGACTAATCACTATGATTATAAAGAATCATGATCTCCTTTTGAATTTCACTAGACATTGACTACCATCTACTTGTAAGTTTTCTTTAAGAAAACTTTCATGTTATGGAGATGGATGAACCTACACATTAGAGATGGAGGAGTCTACACAAATTACCCAATGGAGATGGATGAGCCTGCATAGATAATCCAAAATTCCCAAGCTCCTTTGGGAAACTCATTTTTTGAAATTTTTACCGTATGAGTCTTATTAAAATGGGTTAAAACCCCCATGAGAAAGTTCCACAATCAAAATTCTCATTAATCAAGTGGAACTATAACTTCCAATGAGATTCCTACTAGATCCAGTGAAGAAGTTTGGCCAAAAAGGGTTGAGTTTGACAATGTATTAACTTACTTCTATAATATTAATTAATTAATTAATAATACAAAACTAAAAATAAAATGTAACACATAACATATGTGTTAAGGTTCTACCATAACCCCTTACTTTAGGAGCTAGTCAAGTAATGTATGCTTCCATCTCTTTTGAATAAGGCCCAAATAATAATAAATAAAAACAAAATATAACACATATAACATGTGTTAAGGTTCTACCTTAACCCCCTTACTTTAGGAGCTAGTCAAGTATACTCTTTTGAATAAGGCCCACTAGTCATAGTGAACAATTAATGTAAAAATGATCTCTTTATTTATTAAGTCCCACTACAAAGACGGTACTCAAAAAACTAATTGACCATATCAAGTAGTTAGGGTTTTGAATATTAAAAGCCTATTTAAAGAGAGAAGGCTATGGATTTTTTTGTTAAAATTCATCCAACCTTAAGAAACATGTAAACAGTGCTTCCAATACAAAAGCTATTTATGGACTATTTCTCTTGTATATTTCCTTTGATCAATTATTCTACACTATAAACTTGTTTTTTGGGCATTGTTTATCTATATATATCTTATTGTTACTACAGAATAAAATACACCACACTATGTGATCTTTTTCATAAATCACAATCTATGTAATCTGTATAGTGAAGTGTCAAGTCACAACCTTAGTCCATCATTTTGGTTTTTTTAAATATGTTATAACATGTTGTAATATAAGTTTGTTCCTAGATTTTTCATTTATTAGATAATTTGTTTTAACTAATATTATTTAATATAATCTCACTATTTAAAAGACAATATAATCCCATATCAATGGATGTGTTATTTGAAGAGCATATAATCCCATATTAATAGGAGAATGCCAAGTGGTTATTTTATCAATAGATGTGAAAGAAAATAAATGAAACAGAAAATGAAAGTGATTATATTATTTACAAATTTGAATAAAACATTTGAAAGTTGTTTTATCGTGAACGTTAATTTTTTTTAATTAAAGTGCTTTCATCAAAATAGCGACTTTGTTTATGAGAACGTGGAGTAATAAGTAAGCGAGGTAGCGAATTTGTTTATGAGAACGTGGCCTTCTAATCTTCTATGCCGGGGCAACAGGGCCATATTTGATGGTGCATCTTAGTGATCATCTGGTCACTGCGGTGCTGGGGCATTTATTGAGCTACATAATGGTGATTTGATCAAACTTTGGCTGCATGTTGGTGATGGGAAAACACGAAGGGGGAACTTGTGGTTTTGTGGCTTGTTTTATATTTTTCTGTTAAGGCCAATATTCACCTGGAGTAGATTGCAGGTGATTCGATGATCATTGTAAACTGGGAAAATTTTAATGTGTCCATCAATGCTCTGGCGCTCTCTTCCTGGCTGGACCAAAACAATGTTACTTCTCCATCACTGCTCGACGACTTCTATTGTCCACATTTATCGGGAGCATAATACTATGACTGACCAACTTTCTCGGTACGGTCTTGTGGCGACGGCTGGCCGAATCTACTATGAGATCCTGGAGGGATCCCTTCCTCCCTATAGGGGTTTCTGGAAGATTTTTGAAGTTTAATTTTTGCCTATTTTTTGGCGACTCTATTATTCGGTTATTATTTATTCTTCTTATTTTCTGTCGGTTTCCTCCTTTTACACTTTGAATCTATCGTTTGATTTTAAACTTTACGGGGGATGGTTATATCTTGATCTACTATTTGGTATATGCACTGTCTTGGGAGTCCTGGAATGGACTCAGCATATTGATGGAACTCTATGGATGTAATGTTGGTCTTTTTTGCTTATTGCACTTTATATACTTATAAATAAAATATAGTATTTTTTTTGTGAAAAAAAAAGTAAGTGAGAGCAAAGAGTTTAAAATTCAATCACCAATTAAAACTTGGCACTTGGCAGATAAGGAGTTTGATAAGTTCGTACGAACCTTCGACAAAGAGAAGGCGATTTCCAAAAGATTTCTTTATTTTTATTTGATAGGAATCTTATCCAAAGTACCAAACCGAAAGATGAGCATTAGACGTGTAAGATCTTGTGTTTTACATTTTATGTCTTTTTATGTCAAATTACATGTATTCAACAATAACTATATCTATGTATTGTGACTATTGATCGGGCACTTAGAGTGGTGCGTGCCCAGAAGCGGGGTCGTTAATGAAATTCATGTCCTTTAACTGCCGGGGTCTTGCTGGTCCCCATAAAAGATCAGCACTTCGTAGAGTGGTATCTCTTGAACACCCGGATATCATTCTACTTCAAGAAACTTTGGGTGTTGGTGAGGTTATAAAAACATTACTTGAAAGTTGGTTTGGAGGATGGACTTTTGCTACCTTGGATGCTCATGGTCAGTCTAGTGGTCAGGCTATTGGTTGGAATTCTCGTACGGTGTAGTGCCATAACCTCTGGGGAGTGGAAGCGGCTTTGGGAATGACCTGCTCGTCTCTTGATTTTGGTGAACTCTTTACGGTGGTAAATGTTTATGGACCATATTTGAACCGGGCTCCTTTCTGGGATTCTCTTCTCTCTCATCCTTTGTTACAGGAAGGAAACCTGATTCTCGGAGGGGATCTGAATTTTTCTCTAGGTCCGGCAGAAGTTTGGGGTAGCAGAGCTCGGCTAGACCCATTGGCAGATTTTTTCACTCATAAGTTGGTCACAAATAATTTGCTGGATATTGAGCCAACTCATCTAAAACCTACTTGGAGGAATAACAGAACAGGAGAAAACAGAGTTGAGAAACGGTTGGATCGGTTTTTGGTGTCTGATCTTTTTGTGGATAGAAACTATCTACTGAGGCAGTGGGTAGGTTCGGGGGGCTCATCTGACCACTTCCCTATATTTCTAGAGATTTGTGATGGACCTTCTAAACCAGCTGAGCCGCTGAAGTTTAACAAGATCTGGTTAAAAGATGAGACTTTTTTTGACCTTGCTGGATCCCTTTGGGTACCCTACAACCCCAGGGGGGGCCTCTCTGCCTCTCATCAGTTCTCTGCCAATATCAAAAGAATTAAAAGGCCAGTGAAGGTTTGGGCCAATGAAAAGAATAGTAGAGCTAATAGAGAATTGAAGACGATTGAACTGGAGCTGCAATCCATATATGATTCTGGATCCGGGGGACTGGGAACTGTGGAAGAAAAAGCACATTTGGTATCACTAGAAGGTAGGAGAAATTTGCTATTATTGGAAAAAGAGGAAACATGGCGTCTTAAAAGCAGGGCATTATGGCTATCGGCTGGGGATGAGAACACAAAAAATTTCCATGCATATGCAAAAAGTAGAAAGGCGTCTAATACCATTTGGAGCCTGGAAGACTCTTTGGGGGATACCTAGACTTCTTTTGATAGTATGGCTGGGGTTGGGGTAAATGACTTCCAAACACTCTTTAAAGCCCCTGCACAGGCTAACATATTGGAAATAGTCATAATGGCACAACTTTTTCCTCGGTTTGTGGACGAGGAAGACAATCACTCATTGATGGCAAATGTCACAGAAGAAGAGCTGAAGGGAGTTTTACAGAGTTTCCAAAAAGACAAAAGTCCGGGACCTGATGGATGAACCGTAGAATTCCTCTTGGCACTATTTGAGCTTATTGGGAATGATCTATTGCAGATGGTTGAAGACACTAGAATCTTTGGGCGGATCCCAGCTGCCCTAAACTCCACCTTTATATCCCTAATACCTAAAACTGACAATTCTTCCTCTTTAAGTGATTTCAGACCCATCTCTTTGTGTAACTGTGTATATAAGGTGGTGTCAAAAATTATCGCCAGGCGGCTTAAAATTATTTTGTCCAAGCATATCTTTGAGGAACAGTTTGGATTCCTGGAAGGACAACAAATCCATGAGGCGATTGGTGTAGCACAAGAGGGCACCCATAGTATGAAAGCAAGGAAAATCAAAGGAGCTATAATCAAGATTGATCTGTCAAAAGCATATGACAAGGTGAGTTGGTTGTATATTCATTTGCTCCTTACTCATCTGGGTTTTGCTGTGGATTTTATTAGGTGGATTATGAGTTGTATTTCTACGGTATCTTTTGCGGTTCTCATCAATGGTGCAACCTCTCCCTTCTTTCGGTATGAAAGAGGTCTACGTCAGGGTTGCCCACTATCACCTTTACTGTTCCTGTTGGTTGCTGAAGGGCTAAGTAAAGCACTGAAAAAGTCTTGTAGGGATGACACTCTCCAGGTAATACAAGTGGCTCCAGATTTATTTATCACACATCTGCTTTTCGTGGATGATATACTCATATTCTGCTCTGGTTCGGCTAGGGACATGGAAACTCTCCAGGACATCTTTCAACTTTTCTCTCAAGCTACGGGTATGGAGATCAATGACAGGAAATCTACTATAATGACTCACTTACTTAGGGAATGTGAGATTACGGCTATTCGAAGGATCTTTCCCTATACTTTTTTATGTCTTGAGGATGGTTTTTGCTACCTTGGGTATCACTTAAAACCTAATGCTTATACTAAACAAGATTGGCACTGGCTTATTGAAAAAATTCACAAGCGGTTGAAGGTCTGGAGTCACAGGTGGCTTTCTAGAGCTGGTAGGCTGGTTCTGGTGAAATCTGTCTTAGAGGCCATCCCGGTGTACTATATGTCCCTCTCATGGATCGCCAAAGGGACGTTGGAAAAAGCTCGAAAATTATGCTTTCGTTTTCTTTGGAGCGGTAAAGGATATTTTGTTTCCCCATGGGTCCGATGGCAGAAAATCGCTATCCCTAAAGCCTTAGGGGGTTTGGGTTTAAAAACATTCATCTCTTCTCAAAAGCCCTGGCAGCAAAAGGGGTTTGGAGACTGCTAAAATCTGAAAGCCTTTGGACAAGAGTTGTCATCCAGAAATACATTGCCCCTGTATCTGTAATGGATTGGGTTCGGTCTACGGATAAGTCACATAATGGCTGTTCTGTTATCTGGAAAGCTGTTATCAAATCTTTCTCTATGATTGGAGATATTCTAGCGTGGAATATTGGGAATGGACAGGTTCTTCGTGTCGGGGAAGATCCTTGGTTTGGGAGTGCAGGTAGACACATCTTATCAGGTGAATTGATTACATCTCTTCAGGAAATTGGCATAATGTATTTGTCCCAGCTTGCAATTCATGATAGGATCCACCCATGGAACCAGTCGTGGATAGGTGCAGACACATTGGCACTATCTGTGGATGAACAGGGGGAATTGAGAACTTATTACCGAGCACTCATTCGCTCACATATTCACATTCGTGACAGGGAAGACTATTTGGTATGGGAAGGGGCTCCAAATGGAATGTTCACACCAAGGAATGGATACATCAGCTTAAGTCACTTCATTAATCCACGTGAGCTGGTGTGGTGGTGGAAATCCATATGGAAGATAAACTGCCCATTGAAACATCGTATCTTCATGTGGAATGTCCTCGAAAATACCATCCCTACCTGGGATTTTTTACAGCGAAAGAACAGGGCGGGGCTAGGGTGGTGCATTTTGTGCAAAGTGAACGAGGAAACTTGTCTTCACTTATTCCTCCATTGTCCATATGCGGTGCAGGTATGGGCGGAATGCTCAAGAATATCAAATACCCTGTTTAATTGGCATGGGGATACGATACTATCGGCTTGGTCACAGTGGTTTAGGGACCCAATTGGCATATCTTACAGAAATCTCCCATTACTGGTGGTATGGGGCATCTGGTTGGCACGGAATGGCATGATCTTCAATGAAAAAACCAGTACACCGGTGGTCACAGTTGTACAGATCCGTGGATTCATAAAAGCCTACCCTCATCACATCAGAGTTGCGAAACAATGAGATGTCCTTGCTCTTGAAATCGATAATTCTATACCTTGGGGTTTCTACGATGGTTCTGATTTGGAAAACAACTGTGGGGGTGGGGTTGTTCTTCATCTATCTCCAACCCACTCATACCACCTTTTCTGGGGACTGGGGGAGGGTGGGAACAATTATGCTGAATTAATGAGCCTAAAGCTTCTTCTCATGTTCGCTAGGGAGATTGATTGTCAACAGATAAACGTGTATGGAGATTCAATGAATGTCACAAACTGGACAATTGGCACTCAACAATGCAGGGACCTTAGACTTGCAAATATACTACAGGACATCCTAGAACTAAAACTTTCCTTTTTACATTTTTCTTGCAGACATATATTAAGGGAGAACAACAAGGAGGCGGACAAGGCTTCTAAGATTGGCAAGGACTTGGCAATGGGGATGTGGAAAATAAAGGAACATCGAAATGGGACACTCTATGAATACCAGCATAGACCTTATATTGACGAACTGGCTATACAGGACCAGTCACAGGAACAGTAGTGAAGATACTATAAACTATGGAACAGTTATTACTTTTTTGTTGTGATGACAGTTTGAGGACCTATTATAATCTTTTAAGATCTCTTTTTTTTGGAGAAATCAGGAGGCTCGGGGAGCCATCAGACATATTTATGTTTTTTCTTATAGTTTTGTTTTTATTGATGTGGCCATATACTTGGCGATGATGAACATACCGGACTGATGTACTGAGTTCTTTTTGTACTGGGTTTTTTGTCCTTCAATGGATAACCGCATGCTTTATGCATATACAGAATGTAATTTTTTCACCTCTGCTGAAATAAAATTACGCTTTTTTTCTTGGGAAAAAAACTATATCTATGTATTGTCTAGGATAGAAAAAGATGATCTATGTTTCAAAGTATGGTACCTACTATTAACCCTACCTCTCTTCATATAGTGATAATACTAATTGAAGTGCATGATAAACAATGAAAATAATCTAATTTGGTCTTAAAATCAAAAGATAACCAAGACTAGTTCAATAATAAATTGAAATGATTTTAAACAAGGATCTAAATTAGGTCAAGGAAACCCTTAGTTTTTAGGATTTCCATGCCTTAATAAATGTCTTTACGAGATTCTCATACCCACAGAAGTCACCTTTGAAGAATTAACAAATATTCACATCTATGTGGAGAATCTAATAAAGCAAATACAACACACTTTAGTGGCATTGGAAGTAATAAAAACCATCCCCTCTGGAAAATGGATCATACAAAGTTGCATAGAACTCTAAGCATGAGAGAAAAAAGAAGAATGGAAGCGTAATGAGAATGGATTAATTATCGAAGTTGGAAATGCCCTCTTCTCATTCCCTTCTCATTACTGCAAAGGTCTTCTTCTCTAATCTTATCTTTGCATATTAAAGGTTGGAAATCCAATAAAAGAAAGAGGAAAAGAAGCAGAAAAAAACATAGGCTTAGAAATAGAGAATTCACTCTTTTAGGAGAAAGGAGAAGTAGAAGAGGTGATCCATATTCACACTCTTTGAATTAAGAGAGGGCACATAGTTGGACCAATTTGAAAAATTGACATGTATTGCTTTTGTCTTTTTGAAAAATTGACATGTATTACTTTTGTCTTTTGTTATGTAAGTGAGGATTTATTTATATAATGGAAGAATAAAAAACATGTGTAAACAAATTTTGGTAGGCATTTAGTTTAATCAAAATAGGTGCTTTGATTTCTTCATCCCTATAACTATTTGATCTTAGAAGGAACAAATTAGGCATACCCCATCCAAATTTGTTTGAGGAGGCATAACTAAGTTTTTCTAAAATTTTCACATCATTTGATTGATTATTTTTCTTCACTTAAAGTACATGTTACAAAGTTTTTATGAGGGAAAATTTTAAGGAGCCATAATTTTCTCAAAATGTATGAACCTTGGCAAATCTTACTAACTCTTAAATTTGCAACCATAAAATGTTTGGTGATTTTTCTTAAAAAATATTCAAATTTCTAAGGACTTTTATATGGTTTTTGGATAATTTTGACGATTTTTAGAGTAAAAAAATTATCTCATGGAATTTGGGCAAATCATCTTTGAAAAAAGGCAAATTAACGAATATTTTGTTGGAAAAAAGGTTGAAAAATAAACCATAAACTAAATTTCGCCCCTAAAATTTTCCTTAATTTTTATGATATAAATTGTCCAAAAACAATAGATACTAGCTAAATTAAAAATATTACAATGATACATTATGAAATTATTTTATATTTATTAGCAAAGCTTAAAAAATATAACAAAAATGTGTTATAAAATAATTGCAATATTCCACATTTTAGCTTTTGATAGCTAGAAATGTATTATGACTTATTCTCATATTTCATTTGCTTAGCATCTATTTGGATTTAACTAAATCAATAAAGTAATTTGTTATGTGGACATTTAAACTTGTTTATGTATTGATAGTATATGAGTTTTAACATTTCATGTTCATGATGATAGTTACGTGATTCCTCTCAAAGAGAAATTTTGGTATATGGATACCAATTTAACATTTATGTTGTATATATATACATATGTGATGCATGGAGTAGATGAACTTATGTTTTTTTACTTGAACATTAATATATATTGTTGATTGAAATTTGGGAGCATGAAGAATCTAAGATTTCTATAATAAAATGATTCGTCTTATGGTCGATATGGAAAAAGCGATCCAAGGCATTGGAGGAATAAATTGTTACATTAGGAAGAATGCCTCCCTTCATGTTAGGCTTTATAAGAAATATTTGTTCAACCAGTACATATGGGTGAATATTGCATATATTAATACTCAAAAAATCTGTATAACAATTTATTATTTTGCGCCTATCAATTCTAGGTTTTATAAGAAGAACAATTTAGATAAAACTTGTCCTTATAATGACCTTGAACATGATATTCCTATTTTAAGAAATGAAGGAAATGTCTTCTTAATGGGGGACTTTAATGCTCAAACAACAATTGAACAAGCTATTCTCTTAAGCAATGCTTCCAACCCCAATCGTCTATGGTTAGACGAAGACCTTGCTTTAGCCAACAACTACAAAAGAAGTTCTGAATATTTGGGGGAAATTTGTTTGGTTATGAGCTAATCAGGCTTTGCAGTGCTCGAGATCTAATTATTTGCAATGATCTTATAAAATGTCCTAATTCTAGCTAAATGACTTGCATTCATGGGCTTGGAAGTAGTGTGGTTGATTATGCTAATTTCAATATCCCTTTAAACAACCAAAACATAATTTTTGACATTTTAAATGACCATGAACCTAACTTAGATCATAGACCTTTCATTATCACTTTCAACTTTGTTATGCACAGTAGTCCCATAAAAACAAATTCTCGAAGTAAAAAATACTTAATCTTCGACAATAGTAAAGCATATGTTTTTCGAAATGATTTAAACAATAATTTTTTCCTCTCTCTAGTAAGGGAAATATAGAAGGTCTATATCATAACTTCTCTACAACCCTCTCCTCTTCCATTAATAAGTTCTCCATTGAATTGTCGTATAAAACTATGAGTAGAATGGCCAACCCTTGGTATGACAAAGAGTGTAAAATCGCAAGAAGATAAATCAAAGAGCTATCAATGAGTCCCTAAAAGTTGACAAGATACACATGTACAAATCCCTCATTAAAAGAAAAAAGAAAAAAAGGACCTACATAAACAATAAGGAGGAGAAGCTTTTCTTATCATCAAGCCATACAACCTCTGATAATTTTAATTCTAAGAAGAGGTCCTGTATCACATAGGTAGGTATCAAGGAAAAATAAAAAGTAAGCACAAACATGAACATCACCAAAAGGAATTGCTCACAAAAATGATCTCAGCAAACCCACATCCAATACATTGAAATCACAACAGTTGATCATTAGCTCAAGATATGAATTGCATTATTCAGTAAAAGGTTTCACCAAGATTCTAGAGTTCATCCTATGGAAGACATTGCCAGATTGAGGCTAAGGTTATAAGTGTTATGATAATGGAGATGGAAAGGAAATCTAAGAGACCATGGTGAAAAACATATTTCATTAAGAACGAGGAAAATAGGAGATAATAACATTTTAAATCTTACTACGGTTATTGGCTCGGAGCGGTTAGGGTCTATCATTTTCATGTCCAGTAAAAATTCTTCTTAGACATATTTTTGAAGTTTTTAAAAGTCGCCAAGAAAATTGATGGCATTGTTGTCCATATCTTTATCTTGCAGTGCATCTCGACTCAGCTTAATGACCCATTAACCTCTCTGCTCTGCTCTGCAACAACGGTCTTATATTCTCTACTCTGCTTATTTTGAATACAAAAGGAATTAGTGGTATAAAAAATAATAGAACAAGTTTCAGGAACAAAAGTAATCGATATAGATACAAATTCAATGCATAGGAGGGTATTTACAAAAATTGAATACTATGCTCTCTTCATTAGAGCAAATTTGGGGTCTAAAATGGGCCTCATAAGAATACAAGCCACCTCGTAAGAAAACGAGCCACCCCATAAGAAAAAGAGCAATTGAATTTAAGAACCAATAGAATTTCAAGAAAAGAGTCAACTATAATGGTTGACATGGCATATTTGACATTAAAAAAACTATTTCTTTTAATTCGTATTTTCAACATATTTCCCTGTCGTTTTACTCAAGTTTTGAGCGGAAGTGCTCATTGGATGCGGAATTAAATTTCGCATCAAACAAGTACCCACGCCGCATACTTTTGAGATACAAGACCCCACGAAAAACGAGAAATGCATCAAAAAATCGTGTTACTTTCAAAAGTAACACGTTTTTTTGATGCATTTCTCGTTTTCGGGGAGTGGGATATATCAATAAATTTATAAATATCAGGCTTAAAAACTAGTCTAAAACTAAGATCTTTACTCTACAAAATTAATAAATTAATAAATTAATGATTGTACAAATATTAATAAATTATTAAGTATAAATATTGTTTTGATAAGTAACTAACATTTCATTAATTGGTTTATTTGTTGATATTACTAATGTTATATTTTATCATTGGAGGATTGATGCTCTTCTTTGATCTTGGAGCATTAATATTGGTGCTTCACTTTGTTGTGGGTGCATTGGTGTTGCTTTTTTAAGTATGGCTACATAAATGTTCCTATAAACTATGGATGCATTAATTCTCCTACGGTTATACCAATGCTGCACTTTAGTCTTGGAACATCAATGCATTCCCCTAACTAAAATTAAAACTAATGGATTATATAATTTGCATATTTACCAAGTATATTTAAATTATTGTAAATGCAACCACAATTCATACCATAATGCAAAACAAAAATTCACTATTAGATGTGATCTTTCTTATTATTTTTTATTATTCAAAGTCATCAATGTGAGGTCCATATTCATATTTATCCTCATTCTTCTTATGAGTACTTAATGTGAGATTGATGATCATCGATTGACCCCGCCCAGGTAAGAAATCCATTGAAACCATCCAAGAATTCATGTATAATCTAACCTGGAGAATAGGTAATGGTCGAAGTGTTTTTATTGGTCTTAATCCATATATTGGTAATGAGGATCAATTCATTTTATCTCGGTAAATCAGAGATTATCTCACAAGATGTGGCTCCAGACACTTGATCACATTCGTCGTCCACTGTGGTTACAGAACTTTGAAAATTATTGGTTATTATGGGTTATTGTGAGTACTTAATGTGAGATTGATATTCATCTTGATCCTTATTTTTATGAAATTTAGTTTAATTGTGTGTGTGTGTGTTTTTTTTTAAGTTAGTAATTTTTTATTTAGTATTTTTATGAAATTTAGTTTAATTATTGGTTTTTTTTTCAACATAACATACATTATAATGGTACTTACAATCATGGTAGCATAATTCGAGTATAGATATTAATACGATTCGATACGGAAAAAATACGTAATGAAAAAATCTAATACACATAAAATATGGAAGTAGACTACTTATATATAATATTTTTTAATCGAGTATTCAAAAATATACGATAAATGTACATAAACATTTATATAATAAAATCAAATATATTTAAAAAATAAAAATAATAATTTCAACAACCTACCATATGGCAAACACCAATTTTTCGGCGAATTCGAATTTGTTCCAAAAATGCGAAGAATTTCATCCTCTAATAATTGAAATTATTAAGTGATGTTACTTTATTATATGAATTTTTTAATAAATGAAATATAAATATTATAATAAAATTTAGTAAAAATGGTTATAAACGTCAATATGTATTGTTAATTAGGTTTAATTTAAATCATATTTAATTAGGTTTAATTTAAATGATTGTTAGGGAAAATATTATATTTCTTACTAAGTTAATACTGATGATGAAACATGTATAAATTAAATATTGGATTTTCACTAAATTAATAAATTAATAGTGGTGAACCAAATACATTTCTTATAACACTCTAATTATCTGGAAAAACAATTAAATCAAATTAATTAAAAAGATAAATCGTTATTTAATTTTGTTGTATTTTTATTAAATTTTATAAAAGGTAATAAATTAAATTTAACTTGGCACAAAACATTTATTATTATAAACATAACAAAGTTTGTCAAGGATATGCTGGTCCATTGGTGGGGTTAGATGGATTTCATTCCATCCACTTGGGTTCAATTCCGTTGAGACATCTTTGACTTGGATTACCACCGTTTGCTCGACCTACCATCCACAATATAACAAAGTTTACAATATTTTAAATAAACAATTTCCACAACTAAACTCCAAAACATTAACCATAAAAGCTTAAATGTCACAAAAGTCCAATAAAAAATTACCTCATTACATTGAATCTCATATTACATGACTTATATAAATTTAACAAATTTTATATTTACCATTTAATTCAATTTATTTATAATAAAAAAAGTCAAACTTTTATTTACAAAATTGATGATATTTTATTTTGATTTACCGTGAATACGCAATGAATATGATGGCATAGTGATCTATCTGTGGAACACTTTGACAACACGTATTAACTATGTATTATGGCTTATCTGTTTATCTCTTCACTTTTTCCAACCAAATTAATCATCTTCTTACAAAAATAATAAAAACAAAAATATCAAAAACATCAAAAATTATTTACGTGTTATTAATTAAGATTGCTTCAGTGCAAAGTAACATCATTTTATGAAACAAATAGTATGGAGAATAATGTTGTCAAGATTGGGATGGGATGACATAGCATATCAAATAGAACTCTGGTGGTTAGAAGGACCCCACTAACGTCGCTTTGTTTCAAGAGCGTTATATTTGTAAATAGCTCGCTTTCTATATTTTATGTATTCTGCTATAAATATATTTTATGTTAGAAAAAGTGGACGCATGTGGACCCTCACAAATTCACTCTTAGTAGACCATAGTGCATCATGTTTATGATATTTTAATTAAATTTGAGATTTAGTAGACCTATGCTTCCATAATGCACATAATTTTAAGAGTTGTGAGCTTGAAATATTCTTTATTTGAGCCTCCATCTCCACAAATCCCTATTTTTGTGCTTCCATGATATTATGAACTCTCTCCATAAATTTTAGGAGATGTAAGCTAGAATTTAGCTTCCACCTCTTTGATTTGGGCTTCCACTAATTTGAGTTTTTATGATGAATCCCAACCACAATCAAACCAATTTTAGTTGACCAACTTGGGTTCGAATTGTCCTCCTCAAGCTATTTATACATGTGCTTTCTCCTTGTTGAAGCTAATCCCGAGCTTGGATTGTTTGGCTTATGCTATTCTCATTGGGTTGTGAGTGTGACAATTATACTGTAGTGTTGGGACTGAGTTCTTGTTGCTTGATTTCCTTAGAGCCTAGTCTAGTGTCGAGGTTCTCAGCCAAGCATGGGAGGATCCCATCAACAGTAGAGACGGACAATTACCTTGCTTCTACACATGTACCTCTACTCGTCTAGGTTCTCAACTAGGTATGGGAGGATCCCATCGGCAATAGAGACTAACAGGGAGTAGATGGTCGTGTGAAGTTTATGAGAGTAAATTGCTAGACCTAAGGTACTCTACCTGTGGATCCATGGTCTTAGCTCAGGGGTGACCTATTCAAGCGAGGAAGGCTTGACTGTGTCTATGGTTGGGAGGAAAGTTGTCCTGCTACATCTAGTTGTCATTAAAAACAAGTATCTCTTCATATACTTATTTATGTTATTTTATTATGTTTATGTACCATGGATGTTGAAATGAATTATGGAGTTTGTATGGATGATGTGCCAGGACTTATATGCAGGATTGGATGGCTCTTGATACTTTGTATTGGAACTCCTCTATTATTTCTCCCCTCCTTCATAATTTATGAATGTAACTCTCACGGTGATGAGAGGGGCGAAACCACAGGTTTTGGTTCACCCACTTAAACTCATTTATGAGTCATGAGACATGTTCCATTGCATCCAAAACAATGTTTCCAGTAATGATCGCCTTTCGTTTCATCGAAAAAGCTTTCTGGATGACCAAGTTATGTTTGTTTTGGTCCAACAGTTTTCCCCGTGCCAAGATGCGCGCACCAATTGTTAGATTGGAAATGTTTTGTGCATGGATCTGCTCCTATTTGCAAATATGAGTTTGAATAATGTAATATCAATGCAATATTGATTGATCACTGGAGGGAGGCAGCCATACAATCTGAAATATATTAGTGAAAAATAGTTGTAGGGGACAACCATCGAGAATGGATTTTGTGGGTTGTGATTGCAGCCGATGCCCTCTATTTTTATTTGGTTTTGGTGTGGCTATAGGATATAGCATATGGATGTGTAATTATATGTTATTTCTTACTTTTCATCCTCATAAAGCACACACATAGCAACATTGAAAATCTTACAGATAACTCCCTAGTTTATTTCTAGAACTAGTCTAGTAGTTTCTTTAGAACTCAGGAAGCTTCGTACATACTTATATGAATCTGAATCATTTGCTAATGTTTATTTTTCTATACCTATACATTTAAATGAGTCATGTATGTCTGTATATTGTCTCTTAAGTCTGGCACCAAGCTTTTATAAAGTTTTCCAAGAAACTAGTTGCAACCAGTTGAAATATTGCTAACTAGTTTTGTAATTTGAAACTAGGAATAACTGTAATTTACAAATCATATATCAATAGCTAAAGATGAATGTCCTATATGGATTAAATAGGCCATATTTCTATGGTTGTAGGTTATATCCTCTGATCAGATCCAAAATTGATGCTAACTAGTTAAAAGGGAATAATGTCGTTAACTTAAATAAGTATAGCAATTAGTTTAATTAAGTATCATAAAAATCCGTTTTAAAGATTATCTTTCGAAAATCCTTTTTAATATGGAATCTAAAGGCTGTAGATAGTTACTTGAGATGCTAATTGGGAATTTTAATAGGCTCAATGAGCTCTTAGCATCTTTTGATCAAACTACCTAGCTTAATTTGATAATTAAATTCCAAAGAACAAAACTGTCTCAACTTAATTAAAGACAATTTTAATTATATCATTATATTTTCCGTTGTGCTTAATATTAAATTAGCCCTCTAAGAGACAATCATATGTCCTAAACCTTAGTTTTATAACCGGGGACATTACATTCATTATGTAAGTTTGGTTTGGAAACATAATTTACTTTCTTGAGGCTTGAGGTAAATCCACCTAGTGAGTTCCTCACCATGTTTATCATCATGATGTGTAAGTTCCTTTCTATATAATTGGCATCGTCATGTAATTAACTTTGCAATAGGTAAATAAGCCATTATACCCATCAAAGGTGTCACTTATCATATTTGACTACCAAATTTTAACCAGGATAGCTATTTTTCAAGAAGATAGAGATAGTCTTTAGTTGTCACTATGGTTTTTATGTTGTCTCTCCTTGCTTATAGGTAGGGGAATTTTGTTTTATCGCTATTTGGAATGTACATCCAAATTTATTTTTAATGGTGACTTAAATTGATGAAAAAGAAGTCAAGACAAAGGTGGATATCACCAAGGTAAACCATTTGAGAAAATGAAGAAGTAATGAATCAAAAGATTTGATTTTATGGATTGCTTATGTCCATAGGTTAATGTCGCATCATGTCAAATTAAACCCTTGTATAGAATTAGCAAGCTTGGATAGGAAAAACAAGAATTTTGGGTTTGATTCAAATTCATATTTAGAACTTGAAATGGATTTAAGGGTTGCAAGGGTTTTGATGGATCTAGGTATGATATATTAAAGATCAACAATGATATTCTTATTAGAAACATATAGAAGTTGTTGCCCAAACATAGTGAGAATTCTATGCTAAGGAATACAAATGCAAAGGATTCCATGAATGTGTCTATACAATCTATGGGGTTTTATTGAAATGGATAGCTTCTACTCACCGCTGGGCTTCACAAGAGGTTATTTTTTTCCAAATTGATGGGAGAAAACCTTTCCCTTTAGTTAATTACATTTGAGTTCTAAGTTTTTAACTTTGTTGTATAACATTTTGTCGACATTTTTGGATCCATCCATAGCCGAAGATAAGTGAAAAAATGGATTCTTGAGTTCCATACATGTTCGACAAAGCCCCTTGATTTATGCTTGTGATGATGACAACTTGGGTGTTGGCTCTTATGTATGAGGAAAAATTCCATCACCATTTTCCAGAGCCTCCCTCCTCATCTCGAAAAGCCAAATTCTACACTAGATCTGAACTTCAATCCTCATTAAAGTATCTCAATTGCCATTGAAATTGATAATATCTACCAAATCCAGATCTAGCTTTATCATGACTAGTTTGAATTTTTTCCCATTTCCATACACCCATTGTCATTTCCATTGCTTGCAAGTATATTTTTGCACATTTGACTCTCCTAACTATTTCTTGTTTGAAAAGCTTTCTTAACTTTCATAGATGTCACTCATAGATTTAACCCTTGACCTAGTAATGAGGATAGAGGATTTTATTAGCATTTACTCAAAATAATTACGTATGCTTCGAATTGAAACAATATTCAACAAGTTAACATTCAATAAATAATTATCATGAGACATCACTCTAATAACAAATTGTAGGGCTTGGGCCCAAAATTCACTAAAATTTGTTGAAAATGAGAACTTGTGCTATGAATCAAAGTTGACATTTACCTCAAATAATGTTGTTCAAGGTAAATAACCATATCTCTTGGCTTCCAAATTCCTTAATACATACTAAAAATGATTGCTTTTATTGTGTTTCTAAGCAAACTCCTAGAAAATTGACATTAATTTCATGCAATGCTCATCAAGTTATCAAGAAATAGGTGTAATCTACAAATTTCACCATTTCTTTGGTTAGTCATCTAGTTTTTTATTAAAACCCTTCCAGAGATCTATTAAAATCCTCCACTATCGTCAATTATATGATAGATTGGTCCAGTCCTCCAACCATACATCCATTGACTATTAACCCATTCGAACATTGTTGTGATTAATAGTAGAGGCATGACTATTCCAAATGAATAAGAAACATATAACCCTAGTAAATCGATCCTTTGTTATTCATAAACCATCCATGGAGCATATGTACACGTACAAATGGTTTGTTGTCTACATGGTGTAGGGAAAGCGGGAAGGCATAAATTGGATATCGCATCCATTTCAATGAATAGATAAACATATTGGTGTAAATGATTCCTTCCAACATGATAGTTCATAGTGTAGAAAATATCAACATGGTTTCTGTATTTTTATATAATATTTGCTTATTAATCCCATATTAGCTATGCATCCTCGAATTTATGTTGAGAAGTCGCTAATGCTATGGGATTTTGCTTATGTAGATCCAAAATGAATGATAATGTAGCAATCTAAGTCTCTGAGGGGAAGAAAAAATGTATTAGCTATGTGAGTAATAGAAATAAATAGATTATTCTATGATGTGATGTGGGGCCTAATTAAAGAACTAATAAAATTTATATGCCTATTTTTCAATGTATAATTAAACACTGTATAGTTAAATGCAAGGGCATGTGGACAAAAGAAATTTGTTTTTCAAATTTGGTTGGAATGGTAGGATTTTTTATGCAAGGCAATCCAAATTAGCATGTCAAAATCTCTACAAATCCAAAGAATGAATATGTCAAACAAACTTTCCCAAGAGAACCTTTACTCATTCATATGTATGTATTTGCATGCATGTTGTCTCCCTCACCACATGCATACATTAATATACATCCACATGGATACATTAATAATATATATTTATCGATATTTATATCCATGTATGGAATCTCCTGGTATACTCTCAAGTGCATCAATATTCTTCACATTATATTACTTCACTATTCAAAGAGAGATTAGGATGTTTGCTTGAGAACATGGAGCTATTGTTTCTAATTTCATTGATTTTTTTAGATTCCTTCAGCTTCAATCATTTAATACATAATGTAATACCACTCTTATGTCCTTGTTGTTGATGTGAGACCTTGAAGAAATATATGGATAGCTTAAGAAATTTAAATACTGTCATGATGATTTAACTAAATAGCTACAATCTCACTAATTTAACTAAATATATGTGGTTTTTTTCACTAAAAACAAAAAAGTATGGCTACTCTTATATAATACGAGGATCAAACTTATATATAAATTATACAATATTTTCACGCCATATATAAATGTGATACCCAACAAAAGTGGAATTATCTTCAAGTTTTCATGTTAACATTCACAAATCCAATGTGTAGATTATGATCGATGTTGGGTCTATGGCCATGAATTGATCTCCACCTGGTGCCTTGTAAAATGAATATAATTAAATATAGTTTCATCACTTGCCTATAAGGAACACCATTTTGGAGTAATGCACCTTTGTAAACCTCAAAATTTTCATTTCTTGAATGCTCCTACAAGTTCCTATGACACTCCCCAGAAGCTTCAACCCCAACCACAACCCAAATCTCCTATAGTTCTTGTTGTAGTGGTGGCATGCTTTTTTATGGTGAATTTCATATCTCCAAGCAATTGCATTAGAATTGGAACCACTGTAATACTTGAAAATTGGTGAGGTTGTGGTTGCATGGTTCCTATGATACTGATTCCAACATGGCCAAACCCAAAATATGCATGGAAGCATTATAATGAATACCCACCTATGGACTATATGTGATTGTGATTGGTGTGAATGTTGTTAGCTCTATTATTTTAAATGGATGTGATTAAAGTATAAGTAATTCAAATCCTTACCCCATTAAATCTATAATACTCCGCACCTTAATCATTTAGACACTATCATGCACACCTTGGGTGAGACCTACTTCATTCTAGAAGGTCCAATACATCAACACACTAGATGACATCTAGTCTATGTGGTATCACCTCAATTTTTTCTCACATGTGAAATTCAGGTGATAATTCTTGAATTCACCACCATTTCACATTAAAACACTTAATAGAACATATCATGCTACCTCATGCCTATTTAGCACCATAGAAACCAAAGCCATACCTTTAGTTGATTTCTTAAGTTTGATCACATAACTAGGTCTTCCACTAAAAAGTGTGATTCATGCAGGAAATCCATCACCATTTACTAAGGCCTCCCTTAGCATCTCAACTAACCAACTCCTCTACCATACCTAAATTTAAATCCCCATCAAATTATCTACATTTCCATTGAAATTAATAATATCTAAATCACGTTCTAGTTTAGTCATGACTAGTTTGAAACTGTTATCATTTCCATACACCCACTATCATTTATATTGCTTGCAAGTACCTTTTTTCACATTTGAAACTCCTAGCTACTTCTTGTTTAACAAGATTTATTCACCTTTATAGATGTCACTCATGGATTGAACCCATGACCTAGTAATCAGGATAGATGATTTTATTAGTATTTAGTCAAAAAAATTACTTGTGCTTTGAATTGAAAAAATATTTTGCAAGTTAACATTAAATCATGAATTATCATGAGTTGTCATTATAACAACAAACTCCAAGGCTTATGCTCAAAATTCACGGAAACTTATTGAAAATGAGTACTTATGCTATGAATCAAAGTTGACATTTACCTCAAAGAATGTTGTTCAAGATAACAAACCATATATCTTGGGTTCCAAATTCCCTAATATGTATTAAAAATGATTACTTTTATTGCGCTTCTAAGCAAACTTATGGAAAATTGATGTTAATTTCATGCAATGCTCGTCAAGTTATCATGCAATAGGTGTAATGTACAAATCTCACCATTTTTTGGTTAGTCATCTAGATTTTTTATTAGAACCTTTCTATAGCTCTTTTAGAAGTCTCTACTATTGCCAATTATCATGGATTGGGAAAGTTATAAGACCATACACCCATTGACTACTGGCCCATTTAAACCTCCTTTCAATTCAATACAGGCATGACTATTGCAAATGAATAAGAAAAATAAAACCCTAGTAAATTCATCATTTGTTATTCATAGACCATCCATGGATCATGTGTGCATGTACAAATGGTTTATTGTCTACATGGTGTATTGAAAGAAAGAAGGAATACATGGGATATCACAGCCATTTCAACGAATGAATAAACATTTAGTTGTAAATGATTCCTTCCAACACATATGTTCACAACATAGAAGAAAAACGACATTGTTTCTATATTTTTATATAATATTTTTTTATTGATACAACATTAGTGATATATCCTCACATTTATGTTGAGAAGTCACTAATGCTATGGTATTTGGATTATGTAGATCTGTTGTAGTTGCAACCTCTCCCCCATAATATGTCTAAAATGTTAGCCCTCGCCTTTATTTTTAAGTTTTGGATGCATTCTTAGATTTCATCTTCTTTTATCCTTTAGATTTCAAACGTTTTTAAATTTAGTTGCCTTAGAAAAAAAATTAACACTTAGAAATATTTTTTGATTTTTTTTTTTTTTTGTTTCAGAGCAAAATTCATTTTTCGCCGAAACAATTGGGTTAGCATAATGTTTTGCACCGATCGGAGGAATTTCCGATTTCCCGTTGAAACAATTGATGTTGAATTGGTTCTTGTCCTGATACACAATCAGAGCTCGCTCCATTTTTACCTACAGGGTAAACTTTGTTTGATCACTGAAACACGACCGGCACGAAACCTATTTGATCACCGAAACACGACTGGTGTAAACTTGGTTGTATCTCCGAAATAGAACTGGCACAAATGTAAATGGTAGCCTAAAATGAGTCGGTGCAAAATTATTTTCAAACCCAAAACTTACCGATGCAAAACTGTTAATCACTCTGAAACGAACTGGTGTAAGAAATATTGTGCTCTGATGAGTATTGGGTCAATATTTAAATTGCCACTGATAAAAAGTGTAACACCGTGTGAAAAGGGTTGTTCCCATCGACAAACATTAATGAAGATTTAATGAGTATTAGGGTTAAAATTTAGGTTTAGAAAGGGAGAAAATCTGTTGTAACGCTACATTTTTTATGTTGTTCGCTCCATATGGGTATCGTGAACCTTTCCAGAGCATCAACGATACCTGGAGCATTTAAATCTTCCAAATCGCGAGCCATCCCAGGGACACGTTCACATTGTCAGGTCGGTACCACTGTTTTCTTTGGCGGGATTTGTTATCTTTTGGTTGGGAGAGGTTAGGAGTTAGGTAAATTATGTTTCAATGCCCTAGTTTGATTATAAGCCCACTAGCTACATAAATACATTTTTAGAAGATCATTTTTTTTGTTAGTAATGGATAGCAGAAAAATTGTAGATTGAATATTCCCTTAAACCCTTACCATTGGCGTTTTGTTTTTGTTAAACCTTCTTATCGCGGGGTTCTTTCTGAGTTCTTCTTGAATGCATCTGTGATGGGCTCTCGATTGAAAGAAGTCTTGGGCTAAATATTTTCTAGCTAGAGCCATGAATAACACCTTCTTTGGAGTCTACTTAGTAGAAAAAGGAATTAAACCCTAGACTATTGAATCAGTTGGAGGAGTAATAAAAAAATTGCACAACATTAGTTAAAATGGTTTTCCCTCATGTTTGCATGTAGAACGCATTTATGTGCATTTAGCTTCAGAATAGGGAACTTTTGAATTAGTTTTATGGTAACGTGAACATGTGCATTTGAAGTAACAAGGATTTACTTGATGTCTTGATATGAATTGGCTGCATTAAATTTTGAAGCTTGATGAGACATATAAGAGCATGGAATATATTCAAACAAAATAATTCCCTTAATGACTTATTTATTTTTATTTTTAAATGACCATTTTTTTCGATGAAGTGACTCAAGATATGTATTTTCAAGTGTCACAGAGACTCATACTCTCTTCATAAAATGATCTCATTGAAAGAAAATTACTAAATGAAGTAAAAGCTTAAATAAGTTAACTTTTGATAATACTGAGCCTGAATTAATTGAATTTTCTTTCAAATTCTTGTAGGCTTTATGATTACCAATTAAATACACTGATACTGTTCTTTTATTATAGGATTCCGATATGTATAGAAGGTATTCCAAGCGCAAATCCAAAGTTGTAAAATCTGATTCGGACATTGAAGTAGTTCCAGAAACTATCATGGAAACCTTGTTTGAAGATACCAGAGCTATCACCGGAGTAGTCCCCAAATACAAATGGGGGGAAATATACCAACTTATCAGAGATCAAGATGTGCCTAATGCCTCTATTGAGGAGATGGTAATTTATCAAAATATAAATAAATCAAGTCTTCACAAAGCTGCAAGTCGCTCGGAATTATTCCCATCCTCCGAGGTAATAAGCTAGATTCTACCTTATATAGACGTCAAGTCTAGAATAATTGCAGGAGCTAATGCAAAAGGGTTAGCATCATTTCAACCGGAACATATAGGCACAACTTACAAATTACCTGCTCCCAAAGTCCTTCTAACTGATGACTAGATTAAGAGAATCAATACAGATCATTCAGAATACGCCAAGAAAATGCTTCTCCCGGGAAAACAGCTGAGGCAAAGGGCCAATGGAGAACATGATTCATAGAACTGGAAAGCTCCATTCAGAATTATGGCTATGATTTTGAGCATAATATTTGGGAGGGAAAATGAAAACATATACAAGCTCAATTGGGTTTCGATCATGTATCATATTTCCACTCATGGTACTGTTTTTAACTAGGCAGATATTATTTCAGAGAGCATGGTTGTAGCAGTATCAACAGCTCAAGGAGGTTGAACACAAAATAAAGCATATTTTTACATGGCATCTTAGCTAATTGATTGCATCCTGATTAGGAACCCATTTTATAAATTAGGATGTTATTTGGTCCCAGATGAAACTCCCATATATGTGGCTTACCAAATCATGTGGGCCCATAAGTGTGCCAGATTTTACAAACTCATATGTGAAGAGTTTGTAATGCCCCTATATAAACTAATTTTTTATGAGGATCCTAATTGCATGTCAGACACTGCATAGGAGGTGATCAGTGATTATGGGGATTATTATTTTACACCAAAGGGTACTTATATTCAAATGTACGGAGGCACCAAAAGTCCTTCTTTGATGCCAAAGTATGTCACAGATTATATAGTTCAGAAGGAAGCAGTTAGATAGTTTCTCATAAATGGATTCGTAAATTTCCTAAATGAGAATAAGAAAGCATCTTATCCTCCACTCCCTTTTACAATCGGAGCATATAATTTTACTAAGGTCAAAGGTGCAGAAAATTTTGTGAAGGATATTGAAGCATACCACTTTGGAGAAAAAATATTTATCAGGGATGATAAATTACAGAACACAGCTAAACATTGTGCCTCATGTAAGATCAACTTTGAATATACAGATCATTTCCTGAAAGATTAGGAAGTGTATATAAGAGCCAAGAACATGTCAGACTTGAACAAGCGATTTGGTAGGAAAGAAGGAACAAGTTCAAGCCAGACAAAAGAAACCTCAAAAGAGGCAGAACAAAAAAAAGCACATGAAGAAGCCTTGGTAGCAGAAAAGGTAAAGAGGAATCAAGAAGAAGAAAAAATACAAAGAGAAGAAGAGGCAAGAATTAAAGAAGAACAAGAAAAGGAAGATAAGGAAGCTGCTGAGCAGGAACAGAAAAAATTACAAGATGAAGCCGATAAGAAGAAGGAATAAGAAAAGAAGATCAAGAAAGCTATGGAAGAAAAAAGAAATCGACAAGAAAATCAGAATCAACAAGATATGGAAGTAGAAAAACCTACCGACTTGGAAATACCTCTTATAGGAGGCCATCTCCCATTAGCTGAGATTGGACTTACACTGTTTACTCCTTCAAAGAAACATTTTGTAGCCAAGATTGAGACCATTGTTTTTTATCCTAAAAGGAATACCATCTTAAGGAGGTCAGAAAAGAGATTGAATAATTGGTACACAACCCGATATTGTGACTGCGAAGGAGAATACTCTAGTAGACGATACTAATAAAGATATGAAATTCACTGCTTCTGTGAATATTGCTACAACACAAGCTAATGAAGACAACGTGAACACATTACTGAATGATTTAGAATGCAACAAAGAAAAAATTCTCAAATTAAAGGATAAATTAATACAAGCTCAAAGTGAAGGAATTGAGATGAAAAGAAAGCAGGATGCCATAGTAGCAGAGAAATAAATACTTTTGTTGGATTATCAAGGCCTTGAAGATTAAAATTATTCTCTAAATGTACAACTAATGATTATGGAAGGAGAAAGAACTGATTTCCAATATCGAATCAAGGAAATACAAGGAAAGGAAACTCAGTTAAATCAACAGGTAGAATTCCTAAGGATTGAAAAAGGATCTCTGCAAGTTCATATGGATGAATGGATGAAAGAAAAGGAGTCCTTGATGGAACAGATCAGAATTGCTCAGGCACAAAAGTATGACATGGCACCATTCTGCGAACATGCTTGTGAATTATAAAACAAATTTTTCATTCCCAAGATTTATTGACACGTGAGATTTATGAACTAAGAGAAATGATGGATAGAATGAAACAAATATCTGCAGAGGCTTCCATTATAATACAAAAACTAGTAGACACATTTAATAAAGTGAAAAGGCTAATTGGGTGGAAAGGGAGAATCAAGGAAATTCCTAATCACTTGCCTAAAAGAATAGCTGTTGAATTAAAGCTAGATATATCTCTCTTGGAAAGTTGTCGGAAGTCAACCAAGAGAATACAAAATGAAGTACATAGATCAATTATAAAGTGTGAAGAAATTTATCAAGTTATATGCCAAGCATATGAGAAATGCTATATTCCAATCCCTAAAGCTATTGATGAATTTCCATCCAAAGAACAACGCTTAGCAGAGTTGAGAAATAGTTTGGGGGAGTATTTGGAGTACATTAAAGAGTTGGGCATGGTCACTGTAGAGGATCTTCAGCAGCATGTAGGGAAATCAACTCTAAATGCATACTTTCTAGGAGAAGGTCACAAGGCAGCA
Organism: Larix kaempferi; assembly: GCA_027924585.1. Lineage (NCBI taxonomy): Eukaryota > Viridiplantae > Streptophyta > Pinopsida > Pinales > Pinaceae > Larix > Larix kaempferi. The sequence continues at coordinate 7,940,780 of BSBM01000584.1, forward strand.
ACAAAGGGACTAATATATATGGTCAAAGAACTATCCACTCATGAAGTTGCTTTAATTTTATTAGAACCTCAACAATTTAATGTGATATCTTATGAAAATGACCTTTGGGACAATTACATTTCAAGTCAAGAGAATCCTCTAGCAAATTAATGTAAATTGTAATTTATTAGCTATTTTTGGTTGTGTAACCACAAAAGGACAAAAGTGTGGAAACCAAAGGTTAAGAGGGAATGTGAAGTGATTAGTCACATAGAGACAATTTTTTGTAAAGATAAATAGGATAGATTAGAATGAGAAGGGGATTTTGGATGGTGTAATAGAATCAAGTAAAATTTTGTATGAGAATTATTTTTCTGCTAATGAGAAAGAACTATTTTGCTAGGTGAAAGCTTACATGGAGTTTGCATGGAATGTTATGAATTAAGATGCATAATTACTTCTTCCCTCATTCATATTTATGTTGTGAGATATTTCTTACTTTATTGGACTATTCTAATGACGTATGAATGGTTTTACTATTTTCTGCTATAAAATGTGAATGTCTATGTATAATTGAGTAATGAATGAAATCAATGAATATCAAAGATATCTTTGTGTAATCATTTCACTGTGGTTGTGAATAATTTATTTCAATTAGCTAACTATTGAATTTGTACTAGAAATATCAGATATTACTCATATTTTAAAACTCACTCCTTGCAAGGATATATTAGTTTAATTAGTTAAAAGATGTATTTTATTAGAGTAGTTTTAATCGATTGATAAGGTAGAAGTGATAAGATGAGAGGTAATAACATGCACATCACTTGTGAGGCTTCTACCTATTATTCAAAGTTTTATGCATTATTAGGATTAGAGCATTTGCATTTGCATATCCATATATAAAATATAAACGGTGATCTGGGCCGCAACCGGTACAGATTAATTCAAAATGCATCTATGGTAGCTGGACCATTAACCGGACGGATTCCCCATTTCCAAACAGTGAATAGTCTAGTTGGGACTTTTCATTGGGGAGAACCCCTACTGTCAACGCAAGGATTTTTCCAAGCGTCAAGAAGATCCAAAATGAATGAGAATGTAAAAATCTAAGTATTTGAGGGAAGAAAAAATGTATAAAATCTGTTAGGGAAAGAAAGAAAGAAATTATCCTCTTATGTGATGTGGGACCTAATTAAGGAACTGATAAAACTCATATGCCTATTTTCAATGTCTAGTTGTACATTGTACAATTAAATGCAAGGACATGTGGAAAGAAAAAATATTCTTTGTAAATATGGTTGTAATGGTTGGATTCGTGGTGTAAGACAATCCTAATTGGCATCTAAATATGTCTAAAATGCAAAGAATCAATGCTTCACACAAACTTTGCTAAGATAACCTATTTTCATTCACATGTAAGTATATCCATGCATATTGATCTCTCCCTCATCCAAATGTATACATTAATATCCATCCACATAGATACATTAATAATATCCATTCATCGATATTTGTATCAATGTATGGACTCTCATAGCATACTCTTAGGTGCATCAATATTCTTCACATTAATATTAATTCAATATTCAAAGAGAGATTAGGATGTCCATTTGCGAACATGGAGCTATTATTTCTAATTTCACTACTTTTTGAGATTCTTTCAACTTCAAGTGTTTAATACATAATGCAATATTACTCTTGTGTCCTTGTTGTTGATGTGAGTCCTTCAATAAATATATGGATACCTTACAAATTTAATTATTGTCATGATATTTTAACTAAATAGCTATAGTCTCACTAATTTAACTAAATACCTATAGCTTTTTCATTAAAAAAAAAATGGTTACTCTTGTATGATATGGGGATCAAAATCATATATAAATTATACAATCTTTTAGACCATATACGAATGTGGATACCAAAAAAAAGTGGAATTATATTAAAGTTTTACTATTAACATTCACAAATCAAATGAGTAGATTTTGACATATTTTGGGCCTATGCTCATGAACTGACTTGCCCCAAAGTCCTTGTAAAATGAATACCATTAAAAGTACCTTTGTCACTTGGCTATATGGAATGCAATTTTGGAATAATGCACCAATATTTTAAACCTCAAAATTTGTAGTTCTTGAATGCTCCTTCGAGTTCATTTGAAACCATTTGGAATCTTCGACCTTAGCACAACCCAAACCTCCTAGAGGTCTTACTGTAGTGATGGCACACGTGTTTATGGTGAAGTTCTCATCTTTGAGCATTTGCAATAGAATTGGCACCACTATGATGCTTGAAAGTTGTTGAGTTAGTGGTTGCATTTTTCATATGATATTGATTTCAACATTTCCAAAACAAAATGATGCATGAAAGCATTATAATGATTACCCACATGTGAATCTATATGTGATTATGATTGATTTGAATGTTTTATATTTTTTAGTTTAAATGGATGTGATTAAAGGATAAGTAATTGATGTCTTACCCCATTAAATATTTAATACTTTGCACCTTCATCACATGGAAACTATTATAAACATCTTGGGTGAGACCTCCTTCCTTCTAGAAGGTTGAATATGCTAGCACAATAGACTACATTTATCCTATGTGATATCACCTCAATTTTTCTCACATGTGACATTCAAGTGAACATTCTTGAGGTCATCACCAATTCAAATTAGAACACATAACACAACATATCATACTCCCTCGTGGCTATTTTGCATCCTAGCAATCAAATTCAAAACTTTAGGGTATTTCTTCTTTGATCACATAACTAGCCTTCCATAGAAAAAGTGCCAGTCATGTAGGAAATCCTTTGATATCTATGCAATCCTGGTAACTAAGTAACTCAACTACTTCTACAACCCATTAGCGGAAAGGACTAGGTTGAGTGGTCCTAGGGTGGTGTACAACGTTGATTCAAGGTCCCTTAGTCCTTTGGATTTCCTTTAATCAAGCACATGGGATCACACTTGGACGAGGAGCATTTATATTGAATATAGTTCAACATTGCAGCTCCAGTTTTTCCTATAAAATAAAGCCATGAGGTTACATTACAAGAAGTGGAATAACTGCAAGGTTATGCTAGAGAATTGAAATTTGAGATCATACATCCCTTTCTAGTCCTTCGGGTCAGGCTAAAGGTTGGATCATAGGTGTTTCATATCTTCTAATGTGAGTGGGAATTCAGTTGGATCGTCTCCCTCCTTTCAAATACTCCTTAGACGCACCCGATCACCTTCTACCCACCAAAAAGGAGCTGAACAAGATCATTAGGGATGACATATACATGCAGTTCATCCAGATAACCTGGGTCAACCCTCATGGATATTTGCGCCTGAATATGGCCTTTTATGCTGAGCACTTCTTGGAGTTGAGAGATAGGCTCATTGTTCAACCCCAATACACACTTCGTCACTGGATGTATCCCTTCGCATTCACCTAGGCCTGTTCAGAGTGGGTTCCCATAGACTTCAAGTAGAGACATATCACCAAATGGATAGATCAGACAGAATATGCAAGTTGTGCCATTTACAGGAGGTGGCGACCGAAGTGCAATTTATTTTCCGTTGACATGTTTACTATGAGATCAAAGGAAGGTTCCATTGCTTGTTCAGAGGGTCTTAGACCCTCACTGACTTCTTCATATACCTCGATTAGAGATGTTTGGCCTTATATATGTAGGAGGCCCTTAGGTTCTGAGCACATACTCTTAAATCTCACATTAGACCATATTCTACGCAGAGGATCACTTCATTTTTCACAATGATACCTTCAGAATGGGGAACCAAGCGATTGAACGACATTAGTACAGATCCAAACTCTAGGTTAGTGCAGACTCATGGTGCCCATTACATGAGATCTTGGCAAAAAACCATATCAAATCCCACTCCAGTAGATAGATGGGATTTGCCAAACCTAAGCAGCATGAAAAATCCTTTAGATAGCGGTGCAATGAACAGTCTGAGCCTCCCACCAGTTCTTCTTCTTCGTAGGGACTACAAACTTTATTGAGTTTTATCCATCAGCCTCAGATGTTACGAGAGATAGTTCTATTCCATAGTAGATCTTGGTGCTCCTGGATATTCCCCTCCTACACATATCTTCCCCATTGCGTTTGCGGCTAATGGGTCTCCATCCTTTAGCTCAACTCAAATTTTATCCTTTTTTGTACTTTACTTCATATATATTGTCTTTTGTAGTAGACTATTTGGTACTCCCGCTTTTCAATTTCATCATTGTACTCAATAGTCCCTTCAACCTATTTTTGTGGTCGTTAGTTGGACATTAATAAAATTATCTTATCTCTTTCGTCTGTACCATACATTTCCCTCATGTATTCTTATGTTATTTCACCAAAGGACCTAGGTTTTTTCATAGACTATAGTTAGAGAGAACGTTCAAGGAGAAAAAGGACCCATACCAAGGAAATTTTGATTTTGCTTGCATCCATTCACTCTTATCAAGGTGATATTATGTGTTTTTTCTTTTCCATTGGCCTATAATATGAATATTTTTGTTTCCCTTCGTTGCTTTTCATTTTGAACAATGTTCTTACGGTTTAAATCATAATTTGGACATTTCTATGATTTCTCATTGCTTACTTGAATTTATATTACTCATGTGCTTGTCTCATAACTAGAAATTGTCTAATGTTTAACCCACAATCTAGCTACATCAATGGGTTTTCTCACCAATGAAACAAAATACACATATCATTGTGTTGGAAACCTTTCATAGATCTAGCATTTGTCAAAAATCAAACAACATGGTTTCAATATTGATACCTTAACCAATGTAAAGTAATAGAGATGTAGTGGAGGCTAGAGAAGGTTGAGATTCAAGATTGGATCAAAGAAAAAAAATTAAAAAATTTTCCCATCATGAAAGTACCTATGTAGGAAAGTATGTTGGTTGTAATATTAAAATATAGATACTTGTTTGAGTGTTTGCATGATATTTTTTGGGAAAAATTCCCAGTAAACTTATAGGAATGATTTGAAACGCTCATAGATAGGTACCAATGTTAGTGTTCACCATCTAGATTTGGCTGGACTCCTGAGAACCTATTAAAGATCTAATGGTATGACCATAAGTTGACCTGAGCAGTTTAATTTTGGCATACCTTAGAAGTGGAGAAGGGAATGTCGAAGTGAATGATAGTGATACATTATTCAAAGATAGGAGAATTGTTTGGATGGTTCATGAATAAATAATAGAGGATCAATCAAATATTATTATGAATAATGAATTAAAATTATCTTTTAGTGGGCTACATGTCAATGGGCATATGGTGAAAGGATTTGGTGGAGTAAGTAGTGAGAATCCTATTAATCATCAAATCAACCCTGGGTCAACCTTCAATAATGGGGGTTTCTAATGCAGATATCATAGAGTTTCAATAAAAGGCTCCATGACTAGCCTAAATGAGATAGGTGGCAAGAATAACACAATGGTGATTTATAAAGAGATCCTACCAATGAATATTTGATTAGGATAAATTGAGGGATCAATTCAAATGAGATGAATAGCCCAAAATACATGAGAGGATAATCAAGTCAACAATTTGCTAGAAACGATGACTCGTTGGCTTTGTTTTGTGTGTCCTTTCTTAAGTTATCTTTGTTCCATGACCTAAGTACGAATCCCTATTTCAAACAAATCACATATGAATTCTATAGATTTATTAGTTACCCCACATGCTAATATAGGAACACGAGACATATTTGTTTGAATGCAAACCTTCAGTTGAGTAAGTTTGGTTTGGAAACATAATTTACCATGTTGAGACTTGAGTTAAAGTTGTCGAATGAGTTCACCACTATGTTTATCAACATAACCGGAGTTCCTTCTTATAGAATTTGCATCATCACATAATTAACTTTACAATAGGTAAATGACCCATTCTACCCAACAAAGGTTGTTTCTTATCATATTTGGCTATCCAATTTTTAACCAGGATAACTATTTTCCAAGAAGATAGAGATACCCTTCAGTTGTATCCATGGTGGTTATGTTGACTATCCTTGCTTATATAAGTAGGGAAATTTCTTTCTTTCATTCTTTGGCATGTACATCCAAATTGATTTTTAATGTGGGTCACCAAGGTAAACCATTTGGAAAAATTAAGAAGTAATGTATTGAAGGATTGATTATGTTAATATGTTAATGCCACATTAGTCTAAATTGAACCTTAGTATGGAGTGGGAAAACCTAAATAAAAAAATAAGGATTTTGAGTCTGATTTTGAGTGAATTCATAACTTGAAATGGGTTTAAGTTTAGTAAAGGTTTTGATGGATCCTAGTATGATATATTAAGAAACAATGATGATTTTATTGTTATAAGTAAGCAAAAGTCATTGCACAACCATAGTGAGCATCCTATGCTAAGGAATGCAAATGTAGATGATGCCTCAAAATGTGGCTATACAATCTATTGGGTTTCTTTGAAATGGGTAGTTGTTGTTCACCACTAGGCTTGATAAGAGGTTGTAGTTTTTCAATATTGATGGGAAAATCCCTTTCCATTTAGTTGATTCTATTTAAATTCCATTCTTTTAAAAAAATTGTGTAACATTTTAGGCTACATTTGTGGAGTTAGCCATAACCCAAGGCAAGTGAAATAATGGATTTTGGAGTTTCATAGTTGTTTGACAGAGACCTTTATTTGTGTTTGTGATTATGACAACTTGGGTGATGTGTCGATGCTCAACATTGAATTGTTCTGAAGTTTTGAGAACATGATCACTAGGATGAACAAACTAAAATTGTTTTCATGAACATTATGTCATTTTTTTCATGCCCAGTTCTATGTGCTTGTCATGTACATATCTTATTTCACCATTTCGTTGTGATATGACCCCTTTGGTAAGTCCTCCAAGTTGCATTTTCATCGTTACCATGTCATGGTCGATTCAAGTTATGGGAATTTGTCATCTTTTCATCTGGGAATCACCATGTTAGGCAATCATCATCATTGTGTTTAGCTCATCATACCGATTGCACTCATATTTTTTTCTCCCAATTCCGACCCATTTGACCCTTTGTACAGACTATCAAAGTTTTGACAAAAGCATGTATTTTCTGTCATGACAACCAATAAAAATGCCAATTCCGCGTATTCTGATGAATTTTCAATTGCATTTGTTGGCAACTATTCTCCTCATGTCCACGTTCGAAATGTCAAAAATATTCCCCCTGGGTCCCTTTCAAAAAAATTGCCAATATCGCTATTTTAATTCAAATGAAAAACTCCTCTTCTAATGCAAATGCATGTTTACAGAGTGACTTGTAACTTTGTAGAAGGTCTAATAGCGGCGCAGTGTTGAAACCTTCAGCTCTGATACCACTTTGTATTGTCCCTAACCCTAACTAAGGTTAAGGGTGCTAATATTAAGACTAAGTTAAGTTTAATCACTGTGGATATAGATAAATTATATTTAGGCTAACTAATTATTCACCCAATAACTAAAACTTTTATCTCTAGAGTTTTATTTATAACTAAAGTTGTGACACTTAATTATTTAATTACGACACTTAATTAATTAATTAATTATGACACTTATTTAATAACTTCCAAAGTGTGATCTACGAATCGTAATCGCACCAATCACATGATTAAGGCATGATAAACATCATCTCCAGTGTGAATAATTAATTCATGTACTTTTGATTGTTTAAAAACATAGTTTATAAATAAACAAGTATTGATGTCATTAATTGTTTGCAAATTAATATATTTTCTGGTGTTTTCATGTGTGTGCTATTAGTGAGGATATAAAGTAAGGAAAACCCCATATACAAAACATCTGTAAGCTGCAATCTACAGCCACACCAAAACCATAGCAAACTAAGAACACTGGCTACAACTACAACCCTCAAAATCAGCTCCCGGTGACTATCCCCTACATTCAATTCTCACTAATAAAAATAAGATCGTATGGATGCCACCCTCCAGCCATCGATCACTTTTACATCCAAAATACATCACTCATCCTCAGATCTGCAACAAAGAACAGATCTATAAACAAAACTCTTACAATCAAATGACAGGTGCGCTCATCTTGGCACCGGAAAACTGTCGGACCAAAACATACATATCTTGGTCATCCTGAAATATTTTTCGATGAAACGAAAGGTGATACTTACTAGAAACGCTGCCCTGAACGTAATGGAATAGGTCTAATAACTAAAAAATGAGCAGAAAAGGGTGAACCAGAACCTATGGTTGTGCCCCTCTCAATACCATAGAGCCAAAATTACAATTTCTGATTAAGAGGAAGAAGAATAGAAAGAAGATAAGGAGCGTAGCAACATATTATATGACATTCCTCCTTCCTGCATATAGATCCCGGCATTCAATACATGAACATGTAGAAAACTAATTCGGCCACCTTTGCACATATACCAAATAAAATAATGTAATGAAAACAAAACATAAGAGAAATACTTATCTCAAAATAAGGGCAACTGGCTATAGTAGGACAACTTTTCTCCCAGCCTTAGGCACAGTCAAAACTTCCTCGCTTGAACAAGTTACCCCCGAGCTGAAACCATGGATCCACAGGTAGAGGCACACTTAGTCTAGTAACTCTCGGAACTACCTCTTCTGAAAACCACAATGATTCCCACTACTACTTTCCTTTCCATGTCCACTACCTATGGGATGTGACTCCTCTCACCAACTCATTTCCTAGCTTCCTGTGCGAGAACCTGGACTAGTAGAGTGATATAATGGAAGCAAAGGGAAACAACTAGAGTAGCTCTCATTCTCAACACACTCTCAATACTATAAACATTCCCAACATGGTGATATAGCACAAGTTAAGTGATCCAAAGCTCAAGATTAGCTTCAACAAGGAGAGAGCACATGTATAAATAGATTAAGGAGGGAAATTCGAACCCAAGGTGGTCAACTAGAATGGGTTTGAGTGTGGTTGGGCTTCATCATGGAGACTTAACTCAAATTAGTGGAGTGGTGACCTAGTTAGGAGATTCTCTTTCCCATATTAGCACCATGAGGAGGAGTTACCAAAAACCAAGGAGTGGAGCATTAAAAGCACAAGGAGGCACTCTAATGCATAATGGGGGTTAAAAAAACATGAAAGAGGGAGAATTAGGTGAGAGAGGGGATCCAATAGGGTCATAAATATCATGTAAGCACAAAAATAGGGATGAATGGAGGAGTGGGGTGCACTTATGGAGGTGGAGGCACAAATCAAGGAGGTGGAAGCTAAATTCTAGCTTACAGCTCCTAGAATCTAGGGAGAGGGCTCATAAATGAAAAAAACACATAAATAGGAGGGAATTTATCCCAAGGAGGGTGCACTAGGAAAGAGGGACCCACTAAAGTATGTATAAGGTGCAATAATAACTCCATAGTTCATTGACAATGGGTTTCGTTGTACAATGTTTGGGTGACCGACACTATTAAAGTCACCAAGGCACAAAATGAACTAGGATGAACAACTACCATTCAACAACAAGTTCTAAGGTGCTAGGGATGCCCCCTTTCCCCCTCGCACCATGATATCCATGGTCCCCCATACTCTTTTAGTTTCCTTGGCTCAACCAGTGATTTATTTAATTAATAGCAACAACATTCAATGATAACAACAATGACAATAACACCATTAACATTAATAATAATAATGCCAAAGTCCATAATCACATCATCAAACAAATGAGCATAATTCCATAATCACATTAACAAATAGAACATAAGTCCATAGTCAAATAAAATACCATAAGTCTGGGCTTAACAACTGGAGTATTACATTGTTGTAGTGGTAGCACACTCATTTGGGGTAGAGCTCTTATCTCTGAGCAATTGCATTAGAATCAACATCACTTTGATAGATTGGGTTCATTTGAGATGGAATCACTACTTAGAGACTAATAGTACTTGGGAGTTGGTTTGTGAGATGATGAAATCACATATTTATATTGAGTATCTCTAGAGATGACTCTTCTATGCACTAACGGTGAAAAATTGGGCTATAAAACCTAATTCATTGGAAAGTTCACTTTGAAATGCAATAAAGAACATTACAATATTGGAAGATACCTATGGATAATGTAATTAGTTTTTATTGTCCAATTAAAATCATGTATTATATATGTGTATATCCATGTATGTAATGTATATATCTAAACACAAACATACAAACATATAAATAATTGATTGTGATGTCAACTGGAGAGAGGAACCCCTACAAACCATGTAACTGAATATGGTGGAAGATGGATATTATCATAAAATTAAATCTATAATAGAATAGGATGTTGTAGACCATGAGAACAAAGAGATAGAGATAGATAGATCCTCATGTATCATAGTAAGTGATGAACATAAGTACATTATGAAAAAAAGAAGAGGCCATGTTAGTAACAATGAATCACATACAACTATCACAACGTTTCCTAACAAGGACACCTAAAGTTGATAGGGAAGAAGTAAACATGTCATCAAGGTGGTATTTTATCTTGCAAATATTTCATAGATAGTGATGTCAGTGCGAAAGGACCAATTGGTTGTTAGTTTAGTAGGTGAAATTATGGAATAATGACCCAGAGGGATCTTAATGGAAGAGCTCAATGATGGGAATGATCCAAGTGGGATTCATAAATAATGATAAATCAAGTTAGGAGATGGAAATAAATTACAGTAGGAGGTGGCTAAACTCCAACAAAGACAACCGAAATTGACATTGATGGAAGTTTTAGCATTACATATAAGAGGAGGGAAAAGTATTAGGATTGGTTTGTTTCAATGGGACAAACATCCTTAATCAAGTGCTTAAATATCAATTAACTCAACCTTTCATTTATACAACCTAATTGAGTGTTCTATACTACTATTTGGTATGTGACCTAAATGAAAAATTAGGGGGTAATAACTAGAGTCCCCTCTAAAATATTTGCATAAGTAGGAAGGTGAAGGATGAGTGAGTGTCATACACATGAACATGTCAAAATAAAAAATAACCCTATGGTGGACTATGGTTATAAAGAATCGTGATCGCCTTTTGAATTTCACTAGACATTGATTACCATCTACTTATAAGTTTTCTTCAAGGGAATTTTCATGTTATGGAGATAAATGAACCTACAAATAGATATGGAGGAGTCTACACATATTACCCAATGGATATGGATGAGCCTACACAAATAACCAAAATTCCCAAGCTCCTTTGAGAAACTCATTTTTTTTAAAATTTTTACTGTATGAGTCTTATTAAAATGGGATAAAACCTCTAAGGAGAAAGTTCCACAATCAAAGTTCTCATTAATTAGATGAAACTATAACTTCCAATCAGATTCCTACTAGATCTGGTGAAGAAGTTTAACCAAAAAAGGTTGAGTTTGACAATTTATTAACTAACTTCTATATTAATAATATAATTAATAAATAATAAATAATAATAATAATAATAATAATGCAACGCATATACAATATGTGTTAAGGCTCTACCCTAACCCCCTTACTTTAGGAGTTAGTCAAGTAATGTACGCATCCATCTATTTTGAATAAGGTTGAGTAGTTAGTAGTGAACAGTTAATGTAAAAAGGGTCTCTTTATTAATTAAGGCTCAATTAAGGCTCACTAGGAACCCGGTACTCAAAAAATTATTTGACCACTACCAAGTAGTTAGGGATTTAAATATTTAAATAGCCAGAAAGCTATGGATTGTTTTGTCAAGAATTATTGTATTAGAGTTTTGTTCAAGTGAAAGTTCACCCAACCTTAAGAGGAATGTGAACAGGGTTTCCATATTTGATTATTCTAATACAAAAGCTATTTATGTACCATTTCTCGTGTATATTTCCTTTGAGTAGTTATTCTATACTATAATCTTGTTTTCTAACCTTGTTTATCTCTTGTTACTTTAATTTACAGATTAAAGTAAACTATAAAATGTAATCTTTTTCATGGATCACAATATAGTGTCGAATCGCAACCTTAATCCATCATTTTGGTTTTTTTAAACATGTTATAATATATATGTTTCACACATGTTATAACATGTTGTAATCTAAGTTGGTTCCTAGATTTTTTTTTCATTTATTAGATGATTTGTTTCTAACTAATATTATTGCGCCAAAGAGGCGCATTCTACAGCCCAGTAGGGGGAGGATGTGTAACTCCTTCCGTGCTCATCTCGAAACTGACGTGCGTCTTTTAAAAAAAATATTATAAAAAATAACATGTCGAGTCAAATTAATTTAAAACATTTACAACCATATATATAAAACTACACAAATTAGATAAATTAAAACCCTTCATCAAAACTTGCACTGTAAAAATAGATTTGCACTTGGAGAGATTTGATCCCTCTCCACGCTTGGTAGATCCCCTTTAGATGGATCTATGCTGGTTTAATATAATATCACTATTTAAAAGACAGTATAATCCCATATCAATATATGTATTATTTAAAGACAATAAAATCCCATATTTACGCCGAAGGCGTTCTCTAAATGAAAAAGGCTTTCTCAACACTGTAGCTAGATTCCTCGTCTATTAGACGAATAGAATATTGCCATGTGCATTCTTTATTTTTCTGTCAAATTTACCATTTCCGTCAAATTTTTCTTTGTGATATTTAATGGAGTTGAGTAGAGATAACCTACAGATAGCGTGGTCATGAAATTACAGGTCGTGCTTCAAGTTTTGGGAGACCGACTGAGGTGGAGACGAGATGAACCATCCCGCAGTGGCTCGGTCCCTAGATCAGAATTTTCGCCAGGATGCCGCTGATAACAGAAGGAGCAGAAATACTTGGTTCTCCAGATCGTCAATCCAACCTCCCATTTGATTCGACGTCAAGTTGTTTTCCCTCAGCGATGGCATGAACATTTCTTGTCTACACGCAAAGATTTACTATGATTTCGACAGAAAGAGGTTCGCGCTGGAAGTTTTGGTGGAAAACGGATGTTATGTGGAAAGAGTGTTGTATCTTCCAGGAAACCCTCCAATTAAGTTCGATTCGTAGGATTTGTTGCAGATTGGGGATAAGAAGTTCTATTTTCTGCTGCATGTTAGGAGTATTGTGCATACTCATGCGAATCTTCATGCCAGTGCCTTGGCTTCTCATGTTTCGCCCCCCGGTCCTATTGTTGTGCGGCGACGGCCAAGAAGAGGAGCGGGAGGCCTAAAGGAGCATTTTACTTTTTTAAGGGCCCATCTTCACCCCTCATTAGACCAATTAAACATATTTTATATTTATAGGAACTATACCATGCCCTCCTGCGTCGGGAGAGAAATCCTTACATCGCCCCCTTTCAATGCATTTCTTATGATATCCAAGCATAGCTGATAGGCACGTTTCGATACCAAGGTTCAATGCCGCTACTCCATCGGGTGGTTTATGCACTCAATCAAAGAGTCATACCAGGTTTAAGCGCCGCTAGTAAAGCCAAGATTTTATCAGTAGATCCAAGACATTGAAGTCAATACCAGGTTTAAGTGCCATAGCACAAAGGCAACAGTCTACAGAGGTCATTAGTTAAAACTCTTGTAAGTCCTATAAAGGAGCCGGGGACGAGGACGGGAATAACCAGAGGAAGATTCAGAAGCAGGGAAATGGTGTCGAAGGGGTCCGGATGGCGCCTAATGCTTGGCCCTTACCATGAAGATCCAGGAAGAGTTCTTTCCAGAACTTGAATTGAGGCCAAAGAAAAACAAACACCAGTCAGTTTTCCTACCTCGAAGGACTCTATATCCAACGTGAATTTTTTCAGGTTAGTAGTTGTATGCTTTTACTACCTCGAAGAACTTTATCTGCAACGTCGATGTTTTCAGGGTAGTAGTTATATGCTTTTAGTTTAAGCATTTAACTTTCAATGTTAGCATTATTATTGTGCTTATTAAGCATACATACATTTATTATCCAGATTTTGCGTGGCATGAACTGGAGATGCAGTACAATAACTGAAGAAAGTTCATGTAAGGGTTTTAAAATTTGAAGACCATAAAATTGCTCTGCTTTTTTTCCTTTCAGAAGTGTTGCGTCGCTCAAAACGATGACACATGCTCTGCAAGAATGATCTCAACATATCCATGACCTGATCTTCCTACAATAAGTTTTGGGTTTGACAAGATCTTCTGGAGAAACAACTTTCTTCGACACAGAAAAATATGGAGTGTGTAGTGGATGCACTGAATTATTCGATTATTTGGATTGTGTAAAGCTTTCATTTAAGAAAGATAAGGCATCTGCGAACAGTATTGGGGAAGAAACCCATAAAATCACCACAAAATGTTAGTTTTTCAGAATTTACTTCAATCTGATCTAGGATCTTAACTGAGAGAACAATATGTATAGCATATCAATCATGGACACAATAATGCAAGCACACAAGAGACACAGAGTTTACTTGGGGAAAACCATAAAGGTAAAAAACCCCAATAACTTCCTCAGAGATAGATAGAGCAATGATACAACCCAAGCATAAGAGATAGACATCTCCTAGCAACAGCTTCTCCTCCTCCACAAGTGTGCCACTCTGCCAAGAGTGTGAGAGAGAATAGAATGATGAAATAGAGTGCCTCCCGCACTCTATTTATACTTGACTTGACTTGACTAATAACCTTTACTAGGTCGGCCTTAACTTAACCACATAACATAATGCTGACTGGGCCGACACCCAATAGGGTGGTCTAATAACCCATCAAGTATAAGTTACGACACTTAAAATATAAATGACGACACTTCCGTATAGAGGAATAATAACATCTCTATAGGAATACAAACACTTCTGTATAGAGGAATAATACCATCTCTATAGGAGTACAATATACATATATGAAATACATTCCGAAGTTACATATACATCAACACTCCCTCTTAACTAGGAAGGTATTTCTCGACACAGGTCTTCTAGCACAAGTCATCTTCTCTGGATCATCGTCACTGGATAATGGTGATCGAGTCATCGTCATCGTCACTGCTGCTGCTATCTCAATCAATCTTTGAATCTACTTGTCATAGGAAGTTCTACAGAGCCAATACTTTTTCATACTGGATGTAGACCCACCACCTGCAAGTCTTCATCATCAATGGCCATACTGTGGATCCCAGGACTAATTACATGCGTCAACAAAACCTAGTGCAGACTATAGGTTCTTTTACATGTTGACCTTCACAAAACCTACTCAGAGCATCCCAGGATTTTACGAGCAAACCACTCTACCTGTCTGGATCTCGATAGAGCATCCCAGGATGTTACGAGCACACTGCTCTACCTATCCGGATTTTAAAGGATCTTTTCTATGTGAACTTTTGCAAAACCTACTTAGAGCATCCTAGCGCATACTATAGGATCTCGATAGAGCAACCCAGGATGTTATGAGTACACCGCTCTACCTGCCCGGTTTTTAAAGGATCTTTTCTATGCGAAACTGTAGCAAAACCTACTCAGAGCATCCTAGCACAGACTATAGGATCTCGATAGAGAAACCCAGGATGTTACGAGCACATCACTCTACCTGTCCGATTTTTAAAGGATCTTTTTTATGCTACCTGTAGCAAAACCTCGAAAGAGAATCCTAGCGTAGACTATAGGATCTCCTAGGATCTTTTCTATGCTACCTGCACAATCTGTCCACGACCACAAAGTATCAAACTGATACTCACCATACATCATCCTGATGTACACATGATCATCCTGATCATCATCATAGCATCAACCTGATGCATATCATCTGGAGCAACATCCTAAAGCTCATCATCTGTGATCATCCTGATCATACAATGCATCCACCTGATGCATACACAGTATCTTCCTGATACATATCATCATACATGATCTACTTGATCATACAATGTATCCACCTGATACATACACAAATACATGATCCACCTGATCATACCTGATACATATCAACGTACATGATCCACCTGATCATACAATGTATCCACCTGATACATACACAGATACATAGTCCAAGCATCCAACATGATGCATACATACATACATATAAATGTTCCAACTGATCATATACAGCATCCAACATGATGCGTACATACATACATATAAATGATCCAACTGATCATATCCAGCATCCAACATGATGCGTACATATATACATATAAATGATCCAACTGATCATATCTAGTATCCAACATGATGCGTATACAAATACATGATCACATTGATCAAAGCATCCAACATGATGCATACATAGAGCAGTGACTGGAGCATCATCCTAATGCTCATCATCCAACGCTTACATCCACATCCATGTGAAGGATCCTCCTTCCAACATGATTGGAATGGCTTTAGCAAATGTGTCCATCACTTATTCCTTGAAGTGTCGTCGATCTGAAGAACACCAAGCCTCTCTCTGAAGTACTCGAACTTCACTCTGGCTAGTGGCTTCATCAGTACATCTGCAATTTGCTCATCTATCGCAACATACAGGAGCTTCACTGCTCCTCTCTGCACCATATCCCTGATATAGTGATATTTGATCTCGATGTGCTTCGACCTGTCGTGGAACACCGGGTTCTCATATAGCTTCACACAACTCTGGTTGTCACAAAAGATACCAGTAGTCTCCAGCGGGAGATCAAATAACACTAACAGTAGCTTCCGAAGCCATACTGCCTCACAACTAGCCGAACAGGCTGCAACATACTCTGCCTCGGCTGTACTCAGTGCTACGCAGGACTGCTTCCTACTAAACCAAGAGATCATACCTGATCCCATACTGAAGAAGCACCCAGATGTGCTCTTCCTATCTGCAGCATTGCCTGCCCAATCTAAATCAACATAACCCTGCAGGTTAAACTTTTGATTCGCTTCATACTTGAGCCCATAATCAACTGTACCCTTCAGGTACCTCAGAATATGCTTTACAACAACCAGGTGAACACTCCTCGGATCCGTCAGGAACTGGCTCAATATGTTCACCACAAAGAAAATATCTGGTCTCATGTTCGTCGGTTACATCAAGGACCCAATCATCTGACGATACATAGAGACATCAAACGGCTCAGATGAAGCATCACACAGAAGCTTCAGGTTTGATTCCATAGGTGTGGCCATGTCCTTGCAGTTCATCATCCCAAACCTCTTCAGGATCTCTACTGCATACTTCCCTTTGTTCAAGGAATATTCCATCTACACTCTGCCACACCTCCATACCAAGAAACTAGTGCATCATACCCAAGTCCTTCATCTCGAACTTGGCAGCAAGCTTCCGCTGCATGTTGGCAATTAATTTATCATCACCTGTAATAAACAGGTCATCCACATACAAAAGTAGTATCACTGGATTGCATTCCTCAACCTTGTAGTAAAGGTTGGAATCCGCTTTACTCTTGGTAAATCCCAAACTGGATAGAAAGCTGTCTATCCTACCATACCAAGTTTCGCACATATATGACTCCCTGTCATGTGTCTCAGAACCAAGTGGCTGCTCCACATACACTTCTTTTTCAACTACACCATTCAATAAAGCTGTCTTGAAATCCATCTAGTGTATCTTCCACTTCATCACTGCAGCCAGAGCAAGTACTGATCTAATGGAAGTGTATCTAGCTACAGGAGCAAAAGTCTCTATGCTACCACCTGCAGCATGCTTGATCTTGTAGATCCTCTTGGAAGTCACTACAGACTCCCCTTCAGGTCTTGGGACTGCATCCCAAATATCTTCATGATCGACTGGTACTCCTCGATCATGGCATTCTTCCCAGATCCTGGGAACTTCAATATCTTCAATATTTTCAATAGATAACTTTGTTGCTAAACAAATGTTGTAGTCCTTCTTTTGTAGGTGATGGTATACGATCTTTCCTACACACAAATTTAATTTGCATGATTAGAAAACATCTCATAGTTTTCAGAACAAATTCTTACACATAAAGAAATATGTCATACAGTCATGCAATTATCTTAGCCAATGCTTCAATACAACATTTATCCATATCCCGTAACTTTCTAGATGCCTTCCAATCTCTACCAGAACATTGTTAAGAGTGTGCACAACTCCCAACATGTCATCAAAGAGGTTTCATTCTAGATAAGTAGCAATGGAATGTTGTACAGTGCCATAGTCCACTTGCCCATGTATATTAGTAGTATACTGTTCATCAATGCAACTATTCTAATATGCATAATACACAACCTAATTCTAGGAACATTAGTATATACATTATTGAACATTATTATTTAAACAATAAAATATGCAAGGAATGATAATTCAAATACTTATCTTTGTTTGTTTGTTGGGTTGACTCCCTCTCAGTCTTTGCTTCTTTTCTGCAACTCCATTCTAATGTGGATTGTGAGAAGTGGTCAACTCCCTCTGAATATCTGCATCCTTGCAGAAACTACTGAAGTGTGCTCCTTCTTGA
Organism: Larix kaempferi; assembly: GCA_027924585.1. Taxonomy (NCBI): domain Eukaryota; kingdom Viridiplantae; phylum Streptophyta; class Pinopsida; order Pinales; family Pinaceae; genus Larix; species Larix kaempferi. The sequence continues at coordinate 7,959,122 of BSBM01000584.1, forward strand.
TCTTCGCTTCCTTGCATGAAAAACTGGAGTGTGCTCCTTCTTGATCTTCGCTTCCTTGCATGAACAACTGGAGTGTGCTCCCTCTTGATATTTGCTTCCTTGCAGGAACAACTGGAGTGTGCTCCCTCTTGATCTCTGCTTCCTTGCAGGAACAATTGGAGTGTGCTCCCTCTTGATCTTTGCTTCCTGGATTACCTGTCCTTGAACTTATATCCATCCTTAATCACTATGCATGCTTATTAGTATCATCATTGTGTTATCCTCGAGGTCTCATACATAATCACACATTCATTAGTATAATCTTAATACTATCAAAACACAATAATCTTAAACATGTATAGTCATGATCATTTCAAACACAGATAATAAACATTAGTATTCAAAGTTTCAGGGAAGTCTTCTTTTACTCATGCATATTCTTATTTGATCATAGGACTCTTCTGGTTAGTTAAATCATCAATCAATATAAGAGACATAAAATGAATAAACCCTTGATTACTTACATTTCTAACTTTATGAATAAACATAACCAATCATACCAAGTATACTTATATAAGGGATCCTAACACAAGGTAGGATTCTAACTTGATATAGGAAAAACATACCTGGATTGGTATGTTAGCTAGTTATGTCTAACATACCCACATGATGTCTTCTTGTTCTCTTCAATGACTTGTGCTAGTAACCTGCATATCTCATAGGTTAACCATTATAGAACCAAGTTATACATACCTCGCAAATAGATCTTCTAAGTGATCCATGACAATGGATGAATCTTTGTCCTCATGTCATCATGATCATATGTTCTTGAACTAGAACATGATTTGTCTTTCTTGGTGTACCTTTCATGTTAGCGGACAACATAAACCTCATACAACACCATAATGCATTAGTACAATCATAAGTGTCAACACCCTAATCAATGAACATCTTCTATCATGCATTCATAATTTTATTAAGGTGATACGACAAGTCTAAATTTAATCAAGATTGTACTAACCGTAATAACATGAAGACAAACATACCATAAACTTAATTATGAACAAATCTCGAAACATACCTGGATGAGTCATACCTATCGAGATTGCTTGTAATCTTCTTATGTAAGGCCTTAGCCTCATCTCCCTATGAAACAGGAACTTCTTTACTTATGCAGGTGACCAATCCATTCTCTTCTAGGATTAACCCAATCTACTTGATTTGCAGAAATTGGATCTGGAGCTGGATTAGGGTTTGCCAGAGAAACCCTAAAAATTCAAACTTTGAATTTCAAACTTCTGAAAGGATAGAAAGATGTGCCCTTCTGATTTGGTCAGGCTGGTATACTCAGAATTTGAAAACTGCAAAGTTTCACACCTCGAAATTGCCTTTTAGATTTTTGGATTCACTTGGGAGGACCCTGAATTAGGGTTTAAGCTTCTCATAGCTTCACCCAACCAAAATATTTGATTCAAATCTCTAAGCTTTGATTTTTCTGAGGAGCTTCCAGCTGTGGTCACGGATTTCCAAAATTCCAATTTTTGCAGAAGCCCTAATTTTCCATCTTTCCGATCAAAGTCCCGAACTGGGGTTTTATCAAGCCCAGCCTTCTGCCCAACCAAAAAATCTGATCTTGGTCTCTAAATTTTGATTTTGATGAGTAGCATCCAGCCGTGGTCTCCGATTACAAAAATTCCAACTTTCTCCGAAACCCTAAATTCTCGAAGCCATGAATGAAGGTGCTCAAAAATAATAATAAAATTTGACAAAAATATGTACCTGATTGTTTCTGGTGTAACTCCGAACTTTTCGATCCACAGGGTCTGAAAATTGTTCTTGTGATAACTCGAACGGTTATCTTTCCAACCCCACATTTCTGACCTCAAATGGATTCTCTGAGAAAGCGTTATGCCAAGTGTCGCAACATGACCTGTTTATGGGTAGAACGGGAGAGAGAACTTGTACGGCGTGCCACGTGTCACTGGTTCCGTTTCCTAATAAAGTAAAGTCCGTGAACTACCTGTCACTTTTTACGAAATTTCATTTGGAGCTTCCTAGCCCAAGTTATGACCTTTTTTCCAAGGTCACTTGTTTATGACTGAGATCTTGAAGAGGCAGAAACCCTATATTGTACAGATCATAAATCACAAAGTACAACGAATTAGAGGTTGTCCGTTGGACACAAGGTACATGGGGATCTTATATTCTCCCTGTACGATTTTCAGACCCTGAAACCTCACCGAAATATATTTATAGATAAATTTCTACGATGACTGGTTTTTGCTATATCAAGCCCTAGCTTCACAAGTGCAACAAGTGTCATACATGCCATACCATGCCTTCTTTCAGGCTAGCTCTGATACCATGTTAGTTTTTCAGAATTTACTTCAATCTGATCTAGGATCTTAACTAAGAGAACAACATGTACAACATATCAATCATGGACACAATAATGCAAGCACACAAGAGACACAGAGTTTACTTGGGGAAAACCATAAAGGTGAAAAACCCCAATAAATTCCTCAGAGATAGATAGAGAAATGATACAACCCAAGCATAAGAGATAGACATCTCCTAGCAGCAGCTTCTCCTCCTCCACAAGTGCGCCACTCTCCCAAGAGTGTGAGAGAGAATAGAATGGTAAAATAGAGTGCCTCCCGCACTCTATTTATACTTGACTTGACTTGCCTAATAACCTTTACTAGGTCGGCCTTAACTTAACCACATAACATAATGCTAACTGGGCCGACACCCAATAGGGTGGTCTAATAACCCATCAAGTATAAGTTACGACACTTAAAATATAAATGACGACACTTCCGTATAGAGGAATAATAACATCTCTATAGGAATACAAACACTTCCGTATAGAGGAATAATACCATCTCTATAGGAGTACAATATACATATATGAAATACATTCCGAAGTTACATATACATCAACACAAAACCATCACAGTTTTCGGATATAGTTGATTTCTTCATAATTTTCCCGTGGAGGAAGGCAATCCCCTTTCCAGTTTATTGGATGATAATTGCACCACAATGTTCTTTTGTCTTCTCTAACTTTGCAAACTTCGCAGGAAAAAATACCAATAGTTTAGTCTGTGCAGAGTCTAGATCCTCAAATTGGTAAAACTTAGGGTTTTAGTAGTTCATCACGGTCGTTCATGAAGATGTTGAGCTCTTCTAGGAAGGATATGCATGTGTACGAGTTCGATGAGAATGCTACAAAGTTAACCAAATTTTCTCCTACGCGGGAGCCCTGGAACTATGAATGACCTACCCTCATCAAAGATGACTGCAGATATTGCCGTGAGTACCCTTGGTTCACTTCACTTCCTCATTGTTTTTGGAATAATATTAAAACTAGTAATTTTCAGCTTATTTTATGCTTTTATTTATTTTATTTTATTCTGTTTACTGGATAAATAAATTCCCTCGCAATTATACAACTCTACTCCAAAATGTAATTTCTAGTCTTTTTTGTAGATTCAATGTTTTATACTACATTGTTGGTCAGTCTTCATAAATCTGTGGAAACATGTTTGGACTTTTCCATACACGGGGCACTAATCTCTACTTTATTTTTGTTATTCACTGGACTATTGTCTTAACATGATTATCAGTGGTTGAAGATTAGGGGAAAGTTGGAAACCTGCAGAAACAAACTATCAGGCTTTCTACTACATGGAGAAAGCAGTTGAGAAGGTATATATTTTCACTTATTTCCAAGATGAAAGCATATATGTTTAAAGAAAGATACAAAATGAGAAAATTCTTGTATTTTATTCCTCTATGTTCTTCATCCATGTCATACAGTTTTCAAAACTTAATATTTTTATGTGTTAAATCTAGTGGTTGGAAATCACTACAATCATGTTTCTGGATTTGCAGCTACAGCAGGGGGCTCTATCTTTACTCGGTGCAACATATATAGGTTGAGACTGTATCAAAAAGGATAGAAAATCAATTGGTTGGTGTTTTCATAAAGCTACTCACAAGGTAAATTGGTCCACATGTACTTTTATTGAACAATATAATGATTAATCACTGAAATTAGAAATACCTGCATTATGTGTCTGATATATGCATTTAAACATGTTCCACCTCACTTAACAGTGTAATCTTTATTGTTAAGTATGCATTCATCCAGGTTTTGTTTGACTGTGCTTGGCACTCATTTGTACCATTCTACCTTGACATCATAGATAAGATAAAATAAGATAATTTTATCAATATCCAACAAATGAGCATGTATCATGTTATGTTAAAAAGATTATTGCAGCAATGGGTGACATGTTTATGGTTTAGTAAAATTCTAATATGTTTTGCGGGACTTAGATGTTCTTCAAGATATTACTTAGATAAAAGTAATATAAGTTCCCTGTAGCTAAACGTAAAACTGCAATGGACCTTACTGGAAGCAATCCTCCTACGCTACTTGTGTTGGATCCAAAATGTGATATCAATGTTCTTCCTTGTAGCAACCATTACACCTGGTCCTTGTATTCCTCTTCTCTTCAAGTTTATTTGGGAAAAAAATATTTTTCCTTTTGTTGTCAACAAGACCAAAAGTAACAATTTTTAGCCAGTTCCTTAGGTTTTAAGTTTTCTTGCAAATAAGGTTTTTGAGAGTAGTTGTTCCTCCTTCAAGGCTTTGAGATAGCCCTCTTTCACTGAGTATGTTTATATGGATTTAGAGTTCCAAAAAAAGTGGTCTTTTTCTCCCTATAATTGATGGACCTAAACCATAGTGCTAGGTTGATGATTCTTCCTTTTCCTGCAAGGGGTGGGCCATGATGAAGTGTCTTTCCACCTGATTTCCATGAGATTTTCCCCTAAGTTGGGCATTGGGCATTGTATCCAACTGTCTCTAACCTTTGACCTTCCATGACAAATTGTGGCATCTTTTATTCCTATCAGGTAATAGATGTTTTCTAAGGGCTGATGGCCTGCTCCTGCATCTTCCCAAAATCTAGTTTTGCTTGCATCATCGATGAACCATAAACTATGGTTATCAATTAAATCCTTGATTTTCATAATGTTATTCCAAATGCTAAATTGTCTAGGCATGTATTCTTCTCCTATGAATAACTTATTACGAAATATCCATCAACACCTATGTACAAAACTCTAGTAGGGGGGGAGAAGTAGATTGCATAGAAGATGTCATGGTGCATGGAAACACTACATTGGATGTGAAGCCACATATAACTAGCATGCTCATTAGAAATGACAATACATACTCTACTTGAAGGGAGTCGCGGAGAAATTAGGCAATGTTTCCAAAGCCCCTAACACTGTTGTAGTAACATGTCTCCTATATATAGGTTAAAGATCAAGGTTATTTGTCTATGGCCGATGATATTCGCTTGGGGCTCGCTTGGGTCTTGGTGAGGAAGAATATATATTGGGTTCCCAAAGCATCATAGATTGTTCCCAGAGAAGATCAAAAGCACCATTGTAGTTCAAGTAAGTAGGACCCACACCCCAACGAGGGTGTCATTTGGGCGGTTAGGTACATGACCACCCCAAGGGAGGAGAACCTCAAATAATAGCTTGAAGATCATGGATAACTTCTCACTTGGCCTTATTATAGTTTGATTTAGCACTTGACTGTGAAATTCCCAACCCATGAGTGCTAAGGAGCAACTTGTCGATGAAAGCACCATTGTCACCTAAGTGTTGACTTCCCTCACTTTTGACTTGCTATCGAAGATCAAGGGGGCTTCCCTAGGGTTGATTAGATAGTTCCTAATGAAGAGGGATTGGAAGGGATTGAATTTAACTCGGTTAAATGTGCGAGTGAATTGCAAGAAGAGTTAATTCCCCAAAGAATATATTTGAATGTGCAAGTTATTGATTTTCCAAGTAAATCAAACACTTTGAAATGAAATGGAAATACTTAAAGGATTTAGAAAGACTTAACATGTTATTGCTCCATCCATCCACTTGAAAATAATTATAGCAAATCCATTCATGTCTAAGAGTCCTCAATTCTAAAAAATTGAAAGATAATGCAAAATATAAACTCCACAATGACTAAATGTTTTGAGTGATGATTTGAAGTGGGTTTGTTGACTGCAAATTAATATGTATTCCATAATTAAGTAAATTGCAAGAAGTGAGATGCCCAATATGTGATTAAAGCACGGTATTTTTTAAACCCAAGGTGAGACCTCTCTTGAGAAACTTCTAAAGCAAGGTGTCACTCAAAGATTTTAGAATTGTGAAATGTTACATCCTCTTAGATTCAATTAATTCCCAGATTTGTTGTAGTTATGTGAACCACTTATCCAAATGTGGATTAAGCCAATAAAACTCAAGATGCTTGAATATAACAAGTGCTCAATATGAAAGATTGTAGACAGCCACTGAAAGTTAGACTTTGCAAAATAGAAATAGAATTGTGGAAAAATAGATACAAGGTTGATTTATTAATTCACAATTAGTGTTCAAGTCTGTGAATTAACATCCCATGATTGTGCAAAAATGGAAGTTGAAAGGTATGTAACTTGCACAAGTAATTTCCAGAATGAATTACGACACTTTGTTAGGGTGAATATACTTAGTTGAAAAAAGAGATTGTTTCCCAATAAATTAACCAAGAAACAACCACTCATAAAATTAAAGATCTCTCCTTAAAGAAAAGAAAATAAGTGTTGTTATGCAAGAGGGAAAGAAAACTTATGAAATGGAATTCACCATGAAATATTTTACAACTATTAGAGTGTGAAATCTGAAAATAACAAAGTGCTAATAGCTCACTAAAATTCTAGATTTGAAAAAGTGAACTAAGGTTACTTTTTCTAGGATTGTTATGCGTGAAAAGTGAGAAAAATCGACCATTAAAAATATGCAAAACTGATTGGAACTGAACAGATTTTTAGAGATGAATAGATAGCACAAAACCCCAATTAAAATATGTACTTATTCAGCATTTAAGGGGCAGATTTGCTTATGTTTTCCTTGTTGTTAGGAAATAAGTGCAAAACAGAAATAAAATGATAAAAATCAAGCCTAAAAATTGATGCAAAGAGGGTGAGAGTTACCTTGCATTGATGGCATAGAAATCTAGAAACTATAGAAGCGTTGAAGATTTAGATTTCAAGCTTAAAAAATGGGGAAAAATTAAATGATTTTAAATGTTTATGGTTGATAAGATGGAATGAAGGACAAGTGCCTTAAATCCTTGGACTCATGGGATCATAGAAATAGTTCGGGCTTAATTTGAAAGTACTTGTGGTTGGAATACTTGCAAAGCATGTGACAATTCCATCCCAAGCATTTGGGGTTTGAGGTAAAATTCCTTCCAAGGAAAGCTCACCCTTTAGGTATACACCTCCAGCTATAGATCTTAGCATATACTTCCTATGCTCACTCAAACTTGCAAGACTCACAAATATACCACCTACAAGCAATCTAATGAAGGTAAAGCATGTAAAAAAGTAAAGAGAGTTTCTTTTACTTTATTTCAATGGATCAATTCCACTCTTCTATGAACTAGATCCAATAGCTTGACAATGGAAAAATAAAATATGTTACCTCAAGATTAAACTTCACCAAAATGCCTCACAACATGAGAAATATCTCCAATATACCAAGAGTTTCGAGAAAAAAGAATTTCTTTATTCTCCAATCCACAACAACAAGATACAAATGAGAGGGTAGCCTCTTATGTAGAGTGTAGGCTAAACAAATTCTCCAATAAAATAACAATATCTTCAGCTAAAACCCTAGAGTTATCCTAGGGAGGATCAATATCCTCTAGACATGGTCAAAATCTCATTAGAACTGAGGAGGTTAGATCAACCAACCTCAAAACCCTAACAAAATTCCCAAGATGAGGGGGGCACACCACTAGATACATGGTCAAATGAATGAAATAATACAACATAGCTCCAAGAAGGAGATCACCCTTCAAGATATGGTCAAACTCCTAACCAAAACCACAAATGAGCACCTAAATCCTAGAGCACTCCTTTCAAGCCATTACAAAAAGTCATTTGAATGTTGTGTGATAGTTTTTATTGATTAACCCTTTGTTATCAGATTCTGGCAAATGTTTGGATATTAAATGTATCCTCTAGATGGAGTTTAGATATATTTGTGTTTGCATTTATGCACTAGATATGTTCGTTTCAATATTGTTAAATTTCAATGATATTACTGTTTTGATTTGTTTATGATGTACTGATAAAAAGTTATTACAGTGTACTAGATATATTTTTTTCAATTTTGTCATGAAATCCTCTTTGTGTGTGAAATTGCTATCACTTTACTCCCACTTAGAAGTAATTCCCCACATATGACATGCAAATGATATAAAGGAGGAGATGGTTCATAGGCCTAAACCATGCTCTAAATCTTCTCATGTATGCTACTACAGGATCACTGAGAGATACTATAAACACTGAGAATACTCAATGAAGGGTGATATTGATCAATTTCTTGTTGTTATGACTATTGTAACTACATAATATTGGTAAAAATACGTCCTTTATGTGGTCAAACGAGCACTAGAACAGGCCTATGACAAGCTTATAATTACCTTTATGTCAAAAATCAGGTGCACCAGCTGGTAAGGAGGTTTGCTGCCATCAAAATACATTCTACAGCATTAAGATAAGGCTTACTTCAATCTGGTATGACATTCATTTTACTACCATTGTCAAAGCTATGTGCCATGTAGGAAAACAAGGATTGAAGCATTTTGGAGCTGGCAACCACTTCCTGACCTATGAAAGAAATTGATTTTCTGTTATGCAAGCATTTGTTCTCTAGAAGTATGGGAAGTCATATTGAGGAACTACTACATACCAATAATTTCCATTTCTTCTTATACAACCAACTAACATATTGGCATGATTTATAACATTCACTGAGGTGTATAGGTTTTCTGACTTGCAATGTGAATGGACAAGATTTTGTTTCTTGTCTATCTAAAACAAGGTTGAAACGTATATCATTTGGGAGTATTTTTCGGGGTTTTGTCTCTGTTTCTCAGTTTGTCATTCTTGTATAGGCTTAACGTATAGAGTCCCACCAGTAAGCAAAAATTGTTGCTCTTTGCACAAATTTACTCTAAATAAGTGAGACAATGTATATAGGTTATTATTATGTGGATACTTGATTTTGTATTGGCTTAGGCTGCAAAGCATATTGGGAATGTAAGGCGCATATTTGTGGCTTTTTTTTTTTTGTACGTTGAGATTTAAACCATTAAAGAAACATGGCTCTACGAAAATATGGGTTTCTTTCAACTCTCAACTTTAAAATTGTCTTTCAAGAAATGATTTTGTATATTTGGGTCGTTATTTTTGTAATCTTTAATTTTATACAAGGCTTTTATCGAGTTGGAAGTGTTTCCTTAAAACAAATTCACTCGTTGTGAAATGTTTGAGACTACCTACTTACAATGATGCAACTCTCAACTTTAAAATTGTCTTTCAAGAAATGATTTTGTATATTTGGGTCGTTATTTTTGTAATCTATAATTTTATACAAGGCTTTTATCGAGTTGGAAGTGTTTCCTTAAAACAAATTCACTCGTTGTGAAATTTTTGAGACTACCTACTTACAATGATGCAGACTATGGTAGGGATCTTTTCCTATTTGATGGTAGGGTTTCTATACTCTTATTTGATCCCTCTACGTATGGCCAGATGAAATCGCAATTGCCTCTGAAGGGTACTTCATTGATCCTCCATTTGGAGACAGATGACATGGATGTGGCATTCAAGCAGTTAGTGGATGTTGTCTTGGGGTCAACACTTTGGAAAGGTCAATGATTCCTTTGGTTTCGTATGGAGTCTTGTTGCACCCATTAAGGATTCTCTCGAGGCCCAAGACAAAGCCTACGCTTAGGTTTAGGGATGTGCATTTTGTGTAACACGTTTTCTTTGACTCTTGCCACTTCGTAATTTGAAATTAGAAATACAATCGAAAAAAAAATTTACAGTTTAAATTTTGTAGCCTTCTATTTGGAGACCTTTGAGTTCGACAGAGGATTTGTACATTTTCCCTCTCTCTTGATTGTCACTCTTCTCTTTTCAGATAGATTGATGATAGCTATTGTTCCAAACATGGAATATTTTGAATCCTGTTTGATATAGTTCTTTATATCCGTCGATTTTAACACTATATGTGTGAGTGTTTTGTGACCAGTCGTATTTGATATAATTCTTTATATCCGTCGGTCTGAAGAGTGTATGTGAGAGTGTTTTTTTACTAGGAAAAAATATGTAGATGTAATATTTATACCGTGTTGTTTGACCATAAAATACCATTTCCTTTGGTGGTAAATTTTTTATGTTTTTCAATGCTTGGTTTTCGTTTCAGTTTCATTGCTTGTTTATATATTTTCATCTATATTGTTGCTCAAACAGTTTCCATTGATATATGTTTGCAAATGAGAAGGTGTTTATATTTGTGTGATATTCGTTTCATTGTGGCAATGGATTGTGGATAAGGTTCAACACCTGGCATTATTGGTGTAATTGTTTGCAGGTTGTTAACGTTTTTTATAATAAATATATGGAGTATCTGCAAGATATTGATTTGCCTAATGTTATTGCTTCATAGCAAAAATTGTTTTTGCATAAAACCTACTTTGACTAATGCTTTTGCATAAAACTTACTTCGACATTATGTTTTGAAATAAAAAATGAAAAAAGTGGTTGTTGTGTAAACAGTAAAACCCACTCCCTTAATTTATTGAAGAGGTGACAAATACGAATTACATAAAAGAAAAAAAGTATGGAGTCTTTTTCATGATTTTAATTTTAAAGTGCGGTCAAGATATTTAGATTTTTATTTGAAAAATTGATCTTAATAAAACTATATATAAATATATACTAAATGATAATGGTATAAATGTTTTATCTCAAGTGAATAAATGTTATAATCCAAAATAATGCATGGTTTTTCTAATAAATTTTAAGGGTTTTAATAGTATCATAGGTCAAGAAATACTTAAATATTTTGGTTCTTTTTGGAGTTTAGAGATTAATAATATAAATAGTTTAATTTTGATTTTAAATTAAAATATTAATAGTTACGAGTGTAATAGTCTAACATCAAGGGATAAATGGAGTTGAAAGCATAAAAGAGTACAAGAAAGAGATTAAAACAAAAAACTGTAAGTGATTTTCTCTTGACAACAATAAATATAATTGTAAAGGTTATGTGGGAATGAATGTACAAAGAATTTTAAGGAAGATAATAAGTATAAGTAGGTAAAATATTTTTGTACAAGGTTGGCTAATGATGATGATAATTAATGTCCACTGAGATCAACTTTGGTATGTTAGACCTAAACCAGCATAGATCCAAATCCTAGGCTCTATCAAGCGCCGAGAGGGATCAAATCTCCCTCATATTTACTTTATTACTTTATTACTTTTTACTTTGTATTATTCTTTTTTGTTTACTTTGTATTATTTTGTTACTCGACAAACGTTACAAGATCTCCCTCATATTTACTTTTTACTTTGTATTATTCTTTTTTGTTTATGGCCGACATAATATTTATTACTTTTTACTTTGTATTATTCTTTTTTGTTTGCTTTGTATTATTTTGTTACTCGACACATGTTACAAGATCTCCGTTACAAGATCTCTCTCATACTGGACTGTAGAGTGCCTCTTGGCGCAATAAATTACTTTGTTTGATGTAACAAATTATTCTTATGCTCAAAAAAAGAAGAGTACATAGGTCACCATAGTTTTGAACAAATTAGAAGATTAGAGAAGTTACGTGAATTTAGGAATTTAGTCATATCTTTTTATTTAATTAGTTTTTTAGATTTTTTATGTTTAGATATAGAGAAACTTTATACATTATGAAAATAAGAAATAAACATATAATAATTTGTTTTCCAAGAAAAAAGTTAATCTATATTATATCTATTAATTTACAAGTTATTTAATAATGGTTAAAAAGTTTAAATTTTAATAATTGTCATATAACCTTTTTAATCATATTTTTTAAATTGTACTTAATCATAGTCATTTTATCATATATATCTATACAAGATCTTTTTAATCATATTTTTTAAATTGTACTTAATCATAGTCATTTTATCATATATATATATATATCTATACAAGGGTATTAAATATGTACATTTATATAAAATTAGGATGAGAGAATTTAATCTTTACCTTTGGTTCATTATAATATAATATAATATAATAAAAAACATCAATATTATAATCTGTACAACATTTGGTGTGGTGACAAATAGGATAAAAATGATAATATAATAACAAGTATGATAAAAGTTATAATATAATACAATAAAAAAATTGGGCCAGATGAAATATATATATATATATATATATGTTGTGTGATTCATATTTTTCATAATTTCATTAAAAGATTTTATTTATGAGCCTTTTTTTTATGAAGGCATCATAGCTAAAGTTAAAGTAGGGAACTTCATTGCTTAAGTTAAAGTTGGTCATTACAAGGTCTTGTTTGGGAAGGTCTTATAGCTAAAGTTAAAGTAGAGAATTTCATTGCTTAAGTTAAAGTTGGTCATTACAAACTCTTGTTTAGGAAGGTCTTATAGAGTCTGAATGACTAAGGGTAAAGTTGTGAGAGGGTTTTAGCTTATAGGAGGATGGACAAAACCATGCTCTTTTGGTCTTTTGGGCTTTAGTAGTCCCAAGTTCAAAACTCTTAGTGGATAATTTTCCTGTGCGCTAGCAGGAGGTCTTTCAGCAAGGTGGTAGGATATCAATGTTGTAATAGGTTACTGATGATAACCTATAGGAATTTAGACCAAAGTAGTTGTAGTATCTTTGAATGAATGGAAAAACAAGAGTTGAAGGGAGTTATTTTAGACCTCACTAATTTTTATTAAAAGTTTATAATCTAAAAATAAAGGATAAAGAAAATGTGTTTTTTAACCATCAACAAAATAGGTCATTAAACATCAAGTGGAAAACATAACGAAAGAATGAAAAAAATGGAGATCACATAGGAGCCATCATAAAAATGATTTTTTTCCAAGAAAAACAAACATCTTAATAATATTTCATGGAGAAATCAAATATACATATGCAGGTGCCATCTTGGTACTCTCAAAATAGCATAGTATGCTTCAACTTGAGCGAGAATTGAGAATTGAGAATTTTTCTTATCTACCAAGTGTTTTCATTACAAATTTATTATTAAAAAATTTCATCTATATTTTAGTTTTACAAAAACATCAAATAGAAAAGTAACATTAATTTTTTATTTTTCCGTGGTTTCCTTTCTTCAAAGAGTGTGTAGTAGTGAGATTAAACATGGATAAAATGGGTTATGGTTGGAAAGTTATGTCCATATTTTTTTAAGAGCCTCATTAGGGTAATGTTTTCATTACACATGCAGGAAGGTGAGAACAATGAAATGAGCTCTACCCTCTTTGATTCTATCCATTAGAAGGATATGCAATAGATTATTCCGCTTGAAGTTTGCCCACTCCACAGTGAATTTAGAGTCTCTTGTTACTTATCATGTGATGTTTAAACCTATTTCCATCTGAATTTTCAACAATAACCAAAGTCTACATAATACACCGTTATTGTTAAATCCCATTCCCATTTATTGTAAAACAAATAAGGTACTCCCCCCTTATAAATATTAATCTTCATGCTCCACTTTGTGTCAAAATAACCCCAAGCTCAAAATTGGGTGGACCATCTACCAAAGTGCTCATATGTTTAAACCAACCCAAAAATGTAATTGAAAGTCCATGATAAAACAAACATAATGGTCTTAGTCCCAAGTATAAAAAAAGAGTCATCAAGTTGCATGGCATTGGGTGGAAGATCATCATGGGGTTGGATCCCAATCTATACTAGTGACTAGTCACAGAAGAAAGATACTCTATTTTTCACTTCATCACATCTACTTCACTTCCCATTTTTTTCCTTTCGGCGTCCCATTGCACCTTATGGGACAATTGCTAGTAATAGGAAAATGCCAAGTAGTTATATTAAAGAAAATAAATAAAACAGAAAAAGAAAGTGATTATATTATTTACAAATGTGAATAAAACATTTGAAAGTATCATGAAAGTTATTTTTTAGTTAAAGTGCTTTCCTAAAATTTGATGGGGACGACGAGAAGGACAAATAGCTTTAAAGAAGAATTCATAGGAAATTCGAAATGAAGATTCAAGTGCGTACCTGCCATTTCAGGCACAGTTTTATGATAAACTTCCATAATTTGTTTGTTTTGTTATGGTAGCGAGACAGATGGCTGAACATAAGTGATCAAAATCGCGACTTAAAATTTGAAAGTCAATCACGAGTTAAAATTTGGCACTTGGCAGATAAGGAGTTTGACGTACGAACCTTCCTTCGACAAAGAGACGGTAACGCCCCTTCAATCAAATAATTTTTATTTGACCGTCATGCCGCGAGTCAAAGCCGTGTTGAGAAAATATTTCTTTATTTTTATTTGGTAGGAATCTTATTCAAAGTTAAACCGAAAGATGAGCGTTAGACGTGTAAAGATCTTGCTTTTTACAATTTATGTCTTTTTCCTGTCAAATTACATGTATTCAGCAATAAATATACCTATGTATTGTAATTTTTTCAAAGATATTGTAACTAGGTGTGATAGAAAGTTTTGGAACTTATGCATTTTTTTTTATGTTAGAGGGAGTGGCATTCTTCTCACTATTAGATGGATTTTCAGTTGATGTTGCCATCTACTATGATGATTGAACTTGAACTGTACATTGTTTATACATTGTTCATATGTTCTTTTCGATTCATTTTGAATACCAAAAAATATGGTTTTTTTCTAGTTGAAGAAATACACCTATATATTGTCTGGGTTAGAAAAAGAGGATATATGTTTTTATGGTACACACTCGCAACCCTACCTCTCTTCATAGAGTGATCATACTAATTCAAGCCTATGATAAACATTAAAAATAAAAAGAATCTAATTTGGTCTTAAAATCAAAAGATAACCAAGGGCATTAATAACATGAAATGGTTTGTTGATCTAGAGGCCAAACAAGGAAAGCAAGGCTTTGAGTCTCAAGGATCAAAACTAAGCAATGGAAACTCTTAATGTATAGGATCTCCATGCCTCAATAAATGTCTTTACAAGATTCTCATAGCCTCATAAGTCATCTCTGAAAAATCAACAAATATTCACATCTCTATGGAGAGTCCAAGAAAGGAAATACAACATGCTTTAGCGACATTGGAAGTAATACAGACCATCCTCCACTGCTAAAGGACAAACAACGGATCATCCTAATTGCTTAGAACTCCAAGTGGGAGAGAAAAAAGAATGGAAGGGCAATGAGAATACATTAATTATCAAAGCTAGAAATGCCCCCTTGTCATTAGTGTTAGGCCTTCTTCTCCAATCTTGTCTTTGCATACTATAAGTTGGAAATCCAATAAAAAAAGAACAAAAAGAAACAGAAAATGTTATAGCCTTGGAAATTTAGAATTCACTCTTTTAATAGAATGAATAAGTAAGAGACCCACTTATGATACCCACTTATGATGCGTTAGTTGCAATGGACTTTCTGGAAAACAGTAATCTAGCCATTAAAATGATTTTTAGAGGTACCTACACAACTTCTTAGAATATGGTGTAAAAAGATGAAACGTAGAGAATCAAATCACCCTCCAGAATATATAACTTTTATTCATGAAAAATAGGTGTAAATCCCCAAAAAATGGCGTTCTTCTAAGAATGGTATGTTATTTTTTTCAAAAACATAATGCATATGTTTGCGTTAGGCCCAGGTTTGGTATGTAAACTGTCTAAAGTTGAAAAAAAAATTATGTATGGTTGTAGATAATAGCCGGATCTAGTGCAGCACTATTTTTCAAAAAAATTCCAAGCTAATTTTATATTTTTTAAAAATTATGGAAGTGAGGAAATCCCTAAAAAGACAAGGTCGAGTGTTAGTCCCCGCTATCATGGTCTTAACAAAGTCAATTTTAATTTGTTTTTGGTGCGTAGGTCTTTCAGTATACTTGTGCGGATTCTTTTCTATTTTCAAAATAGGTGTGTCAGTCAAAAGTTATAGTTCAAATACATAACCTATGTTTTATGTAAATATGACATGATTGCAAACAAAAATGAATAAAAAATAGAAAATACTAAGAAATTTATTCAAAAAATAGATATTTGGAATCTACACAAAGAGTTTTATAAGTGTGTGCAGTTTCATTGGCAGTGGACAAGTGGAGCATATACAGATTCGAGGTTGAAAAAATGAAGTTACATAACATGATGTGTTTTGCTATAATGCAGTCCAAGGCACAAGGTTAGGCAATCCAAACCTAGAACCACACCTACCAAGTCATTACACACAGTATGGAAAAGGCAAGCACGCCAAAAAAAAAAATTAGCGCA
Source organism: Larix kaempferi (assembly GCA_027924585.1). NCBI lineage: Eukaryota > Viridiplantae > Streptophyta > Pinopsida > Pinales > Pinaceae > Larix > Larix kaempferi. Next base: position 7,975,491 of record BSBM01000584.1, read on the forward strand.
CATGCATTGGTAACATTCATGCACAATGCGCACACACTATTAGCGCGCACACACTGTAAGCGCGCATGCACTATTAGTGTGCGTGCGCTAATGTTACATATTTGTTTCACCCTCCTTCTAGCTATATTTCCCTTTCTCAATATAATCCCATGCCCCCCCCCTCTTTATAACCTCACCATCCTTTCTCTCTCAACCACCCATCTATCCCCTTACCATAAAGCATAAGCCTATGGTTAAAAACATATACCATAAATCCCAAGCCCCCCATCTTTCTATTACCCTAAGCCCTAACCCCCTCCTTTCTCTATTTCTCTAACTCCCTACCGCTAACCTTGCCCCCTCTCACTTAGTCCCACCACTAACCATCACCCCCTGATATATCTCTCTCTATCACTCTCTCTAAACCCCCAACCCCTAATCTCCCTCTCTATATCTCCTTCCCCAAACCCCCACTCTTCACCCTCATACCCCCACCCCCCTCTCTCTTTCTCTCTCTCTCACCTACCACTAACCATCTCTCCATCCCTCTCACTCTATCTATATCCCTCCTCCCCTCCTCCCCTACTCCCCCACTACCCTTAACCACCCACACTCTCTCTTCCTTTTGGTCTCTCACCTACTCCACCACTAACCACATCCTCTCTCTCTCTCTCTCTCTAAACCCATGACACCTAATTTCTCTCTTTAAACCACTTACCACCTCCCCATCTTTCTCTCTCTCTAAACTCCTAATCCTCTCTCTTTCTCTCTCTCTCTCTCTATGTAACCCATAATATCCCTCTCTCTAGATCTCTCTAAACCCCTAACCTCTCTCTCTCTCTCAACCCCTAAGCCACAATCTCTCTCTCTCTCTCTCAACCCCTTCAATACTTCACACCCTCTCTCTCTCTCTAAACCCCTAACCCCCAAATCTCTCTCTCTCTCTCTCTCTCTCTCTCTCTCTAAACCCCTAAGTGCCAATATCTCTCTCTCCCTCCCTAAATACCTAACCCCCAATATCTCTCTTTCTTTTTCTCTCTCTAAACCCCTAACCTCGAATCCATAAGACCGTTTCACGTTTGATACTCTCTCTCTCTCTCTCTCTCTCTCTCTCTCTCTCTCTCTCTTCGGGGCATCCAAAACTTAATAGTATATATTGGTCAGATTCTGCATATTTTCCTTCAAGACTTCACACTCTTTCATATCTAATGTACTCTCTCTATCTCCCTCAAAGCCTAACCCCCACTCTCTCTCTCTCTTTGTAAACCCCTAAGCGGCAATCTCCCTATCTCTCTCCCAAAACCAGTAACCCTCTCTCTCTCTCTCTATCTCTCTCTCTCTCTCTCTCTCTCTCTCTCTCTATCTCTCTCTATCTATCTATCTATCTATCTATCTATATATATATATATATTCCTAACCCCCAATCTCTCTCTCTATAAACCCCAAGCCGTCTCTCTCTCAACCACAATCTCCCCCTCTCTCTCTCTCTAAACACCTAACCCTCTCTCTCTCTCTCTCTAAACACCTAAACCTCTCTCTCTCTCTCTTTGTAAACCCCTAATCCCCAATATCTCTCTCTATAAATCCCTAACCTCCAATCTCTCTCTCTCTCTCTCTCTCTATCTATCTATCTACCCCTAACCCCCAATATCTCTCTCTCTATAAATCCCTAACCTTCAATCTCTATCTCTCTCTATAAACCCCTAACCCTCTCTCTCTTTCTCAATATTTCTCTCTCTCTATCTCCCTAACCCATAATCTCTCTCTCTTTATATCTCTCTAAACCCATAACCCCCAACCTCTCTCTCTCTCTCTCTCTCTCTCTCTAAACCCCTAACCCTCTCTCTCTTTCTCGATCTTTCTCTCTCTCTATCTACCTAACCCACAATCTAACACTCTCTAGATCTCTCTTAACCCCTAACCCCCAACCTCTTTCTCTCTATCTCAAACCCTAGGCCACAATCTCTCTTTCTCTCTCTCTAAACCCCTAACCCTCTCTCTCTTTCTCGATCTTTCTCTCTCTCTATCTACCTAACCCACAATGTAACACTCTCTAGATCTCTCTTAACCCCTAACCCCCAACCTCTTTCTCTCTATCTCAAACCCTAGGCCACAATCTCTCTCTCTCTCTCTCTCTCTCTCTCTCTCTCTAAATCCCTAAACCCCAATCTCTTTCTCTCTATATAAACCCCTAACCCCCAACCTCTCTCTCTCTCAACCCCTTAGCCACAATCTCTCTCTCTCTCTCTCTAAATCCGAACCCTCTCTCTCTTTCTTAATCTTTCTCTCTCTCTATCTCCCTAACCCACAATCTCCCACTCTCTAGATCTCTCTAAACACCTAACCCCCAACCTATTTCTCTCTCTCAACCCCTAAGACACAATCTCTCTCTCTCTCTCTAAACCCCTAACCCCCAATCTCTCTCTCTCTCTAAGCCCCTAACCCTCAATATATATATATATATCCCTAACTCCCAATCTCTCTCTCTCTCTCTCTCTCTCTCTCTCTCTCTCTCTCTCTCTCTTGAGGGCATCCAAAACTTAATAGTAGATATTGGTCATCTTTTGCATCTTTTCCTCCAAGACCTCACACTCTTTCGCATCCGAGACTCCCCCTCTCTCTCACTCTAAACCCATAAACCCCAATATCGCTCTCCCACAACCCCTAACAGGAATCCAAAACTTCATAGTAGATATTGGTCAGCTTATGCATCTTTTCCTTCAAGACTTCATACTCTTTCACATCCGATGTAATATCTCTATCTCCTTCAATGCCTAACCCCCAGTCTCTCTCTCTCTCTAAACCCCTAAGCCTCTCTATCTCTCTCTCAATTCCTACCCCCCCCGATATCTCTCTCCCTCCCTCTCTCTAAATCCCTAACCCCCAATCTATCTCTTTCATTTTCTCTCTCTAAACCCCTAACCCCCAATCCCTAAGACCCTCTCATGTTTGATACTCTCTCTCTCTCTCTCTCTGAGGTATCCAAAACTTAATAGTAAATATTGTTAAGCTTACGCATCTTTTCCTCCAAAACCTCACACTCTTTTGCATCCCATACTCCCCCCCTCTCTCACTCTAAGCCCGTAAACCCCAATATCGCTCTCCCCCCAACCTCTAACATGCATCTAAAACTTCATAGCATATATTGGTCAGCTTCTGCATATTTTCCTTCAAGACTTTACACTCTTTCACATCCGATGTGATATCTCTATCTCTATCTCCATCAACACCTAACCCCTAGTCTCTCTCACTCTCTAAACCACTAAGCCACAATCTCTCTCTTTCTCTCTCTAAATTCCTAACCCCCGATATCTCTCTCCCTCCCTCTCTCTAAATCCCTAACCCCCAATATTTCTCTTTATTTTTTTCTCTCTAAACCCCTAACCCCCAATCCCTAAGACCCTTTCACGTTTGATACTCTCTCTCTCTCTCTCTGGGGCATCCAAAACTTAATAGTAGATATTGGTCATCTTCTGCATATTTTCCTCCAAGACCTCACACTCTTTCGCATCCGATACTCCCCCTCTCTCTCACTCTAAACTCGTAAACCCCAATATCGCTCTCCCCCCAACCCCTAACAGGCATCCAAAACTTCATAGTAGATATTGGTAAGCTTCTACATATTTTCCTTCAAGACTTCACACTCTTTCACATCCGATGTAATATCTCTATCTCCCTCAATGCCTAACCCCCAGTCTCTCTCACTCTCTAAACCCCTAAGACACAATCTCTCTCTCTGTCTCTCTCTCTCTCTCTCTCTAAATTCCTAACCCCCGATATCTCTCTCCCTTCCTCTCTCTAAATCCATAACCCCCAATCTCTCTCTTTATTTTTCTCTCTCTAAACCCCTAACCCCCAATCCCTAAGACCCTTTCACATTTGATACTCTCTCTCTCTCTCTCTCTCTCTTCGAGGCATCCAAAACTTAATAGTAGATATTGGTCAACTTCTGCATCTTTTCCTCCAATACCTCACATTCTTTCACATTCGATACTCCCCCTCTCTCTCACTCTAAACCCGTAAACCCCAATATCACTCTCCCCCAACCCCTAACATGCATCCAAAACTTCATAGTAGATATTGGTCAGCTTTTGCATATTTTCCTTCAATACTTCACACTCTTTCACATCCGATGTAATATCTCTATCTCCCTCAACGCCTAACCCCCAGTCTCTCTCGCTCTCTAAACCCCTAACCCCCAGTCTCTCTCGCTCTCTAAACCCCTAAGCCACAATCTCTCTCTCTATCTCTCTCTAAATTCCTAACCCCCAATATCTCTCTCCCTCCCTCTAAATCCCTAACCCCCGATCTCTCTCTTTATTTTTCTCTCTCTAAACCCATAACCCCCAATCCATAAGACCCTTTCATGTTTGATACTCTCTCTCTCTCTCTCTCAACCCTTGACTCCCAAGGCCCTTTATAGGGGATGTTGGCCTTCAAGTAGTATATGGATGCCACTAGGAGGTTTTATGCACCAAGGACAGTAATTGAGGTCTTGAATATATGGTAAGAGGAGGAAATAAAGGGCATATGGGATATGAGTGCCTATGATAGATTTTTTGTACTGGTGACGAATCTTGGGATCATTACTATGGTCGAGTGAGGAAAAAAAGGATATATGACCTAAATTAAGGATATATGATCTCATGGGACAAATGATGTCTTCAACCACTACACAAGTAATGTAGAGGGGATCTTTAACCACCAATTGGGATACATATTCCATTAGGATATTTTATTCACCAAGGATGTGTATCAAAGCCTTGACTATTGTCATATGGGAACCATTACAATGCTTTCTACGCTAGATGGTGTCCATATTATACTTGTGGGATAAAGATTCCATTTATAGGGTTTGTGTGGTGTTTTTGGACCATATGCATGGTCCATAAACCATAAAAATATTTTTTAGTCCCTAAGACATTAGTTTTTATCCTTGTACCATGGGTAGTGTCTCAAGAACCATCTACTATGGGAAACCTCCTAAAGGCTCTCATATTACCATGAATAAGGCCTTGAGACCCATCCCTGGTGAACACAAACTCCTAATTCTGTATGTACCCCCACTTGGAAGTTAAAGTTCCCCTTTAAAGGATGTTTGTAATGGTTCAATAATTCCTTTTGTCCCATCAACAATGAAACCTTCAATTATGTCATATGGATCTTCTTTCCCCATTTGACCATGGTTGAGACCCCAATATCCTCCCCTAGTATGAAAAACCTCCTATAAGTGCCCACATCCAACTTGTATATTAAAGATCCTTCATAGAGGATCCATGTGGTGCTTTGAGGCCATGTTCATGGACCAAATCCTTAAAATATTTATATAATACTTTAGCCCCATTGTTGGTGCTCCTTACCATAGTCAAGATCCAAAGACCCATATTTGGTTCATAAAACCTCCTAATATCACCCATATCTCAATCGAATGCTAGATACCCCCTCTAAAGTGCCTCTATAGTGGTTTGAGGAGTTGTCCATGGATCATGGGAATTAAAAGCTTCATTTAAGTCCTAAGACCCTTTATCTTCACTTATGATCATGGTCAAAGCCTCCAATCCCATCTATTTTGTCTAAATATTTCTAATCATCCCCATATCTCATGCAAAGTCCAAAGTTTATGAGCCCTAGAAGAATAATTTTGATCACAATGACCTTTTTTTTCTTCATCGACCATGGTCAAAACCCTAGAATCCACGTTAAGTATATAAAATATTTTAATGATACAAATATCCCACCAAGAGGCCATTGATATTGGTCTGTATGATGCTTTGAGTCCTATTTCAGGGACCAAGACCCTAGAAGCTTCATTTTGGGACAAAGTCCCAAAATCCATCTCTTGTGTGAAAAATCTCCTAATAGTACCCATATTTGACTCAAGGACAAAGGTACTTTCTAGAGGTGTTTTGTGGTGGTTTAAGGAATATTTCATGTCCATAAGACCTCCAGGATTAATTTATGGATGAAGGACCTTATTTTTCTCCCCCCATAATGTTCAGGGCCCATAGACCCATTCTGACTACATAAAAACTCCTAATGACACCCCTATACCACTTGTATGTAACAAATTCATTTTAGATGGCCTATGTTGTAGTTCAAGGCCTTAATCATGGCCTTTTAGTCTAAGGATCTTCATTTAGGATCTAATTCCCTAGATTTATCTCCCAACCATGGTTAAGACCTTAAGACCCATCTCTAATGCACAAAATATTTAATAGCACCCATATCTCATTTAAAGGACAACGATGCCCTATAAAATACATGTTATGTCTTATTTATGGAATTATTTATGGCCCTCGATCCTTAAAGGTTTCATCAAGGTGTCAAGGGACATACTTTCCTTCCTTAACCATGACCAATGCCTTAAGAGACCCATACCTAGTGTGCAAGACTTCACAATGGTACCCATATTCCACCTAGAGATCAAATATCGCCTATAAATGGTCTATGTTATAGTTTTAGGTCATTTTTATGGTCAATGAGCCTTCGAGATTCATTATAGTGTTAGGTCATTGTTTTCCTCTCGTAACTATGGTCAAGGCCTTAAGATCCATCCTACAACCATTTTAATTACCTCTCACTCTCTCTGTCTCACAATCTCTCTCTTCGTCACTCACTATCTCTATGTCTCTCTCCCTAAACCCCTAGCCCCCTTGATCTCTCTCCCTAAAACCCTACCCCCTTGTTCCATCTCTCTCCACCCCTAACCCCCAATCTCTATCTCTCTCAACCCTTGACCCCCAATCTCCTTCTCTCTCTCAACCCTTGACCAAGTTCTACGCAACCTCTCATGACCCTAATCTTAGAATTAAAGCATGGTTATTGTCGAAGCTTATCGCTTATTTGGGGATGAATTTGAGAAGAAAGGTTGTATTTGATTAAAAATTACATGAATATTAAATGCCTTCTTCAAGATCAATAATAAATTGTGAAGTTAATATTCGTGCGACATGGCTTTAAATGTACAACCATTTTAATTAACTCTCTCTCTCTCTCTCTCTCTCTCTCTCTCCCTAGACCCCTATGTCAGAGATATGGATCTAACTAAACTATTTTACCTATCTATGCAAAACAATAACATATCAACAATAAGTACAGAAAGAGAAAAAGAGAAAAGAGTACGCCAGATATACGTGGTTCACCCAATTTTGCTACTTCCACGGGAAGGTAGTCTTCTATTATCTCCAGAATATCTCCCTCAAGCTTACAAGAGAGCAATGCCAATAACCCCAATACAATATAGAAAGATCATGAATATATGATCCACAATGGATGAATGTGAAATACTCCCTTGACTCTATTATATACCAAGAGATGAGGAGGAATTACTCTCACATATTACATGTGGGATGATATAATTCTCCATAATAACATCTCTTTATATAATAATGAATATCAAGAGTATATGTTACCATAATGAATATCAAGAGTATATGTTACCATAATGAGTATGGGATATAATGTATTACTCTTTTACATAAGATTGTGGATATCTTCCGACATAATACAAAGACATTATTACCTTCCAAGGAATATAAAATATTCCAACACTCCCCCTTAATAATGGCTGGGAGAAAATCCCACTAACAAAGGAAGGAAGGAGTCATTACTGCTCCCCCTTGATGACAACTTCCCTCATCCCAAGTAAGGAATGAAGATGCAAATACTTCATTGATGTTAAGGATTTGGTGAAGATATCGGCGAATGGAATTTGATGAAGAACAACCGCTTCTCACTGAACCATGAAATTGCACACAAACCAGGTTATACGATGAAATACCAACAACAAGATGCCCAGATCTAAAGAGAAGCCTCTATGGCTACTAGATCCAACATATGTTAAGAACATGTGACGCAATCCAACAACAAGGTGCCCAAATCTAAAGAGAAGCCAACATGGATACTAGATCCACAATATGCCTAGATCACCATAAGAATGATCACAACCATAACTGATAGCTGAAGAACTCTGATAGAACATCCACACCAGTGTACAGATACCTTCTGAAGGCTGAGACAATGGAACATGTGGTTAAGAACACCACAAAAATGTACAAAATACCGAGATGGCCAATACACATGCGGATAATAGACATTCTTCCAATCAAGGTGCAATATAAATATCTGTAGAAGACCTCAAACATCAAAGAAACAAGACCCCAATGGTCTATACATTGAAAATGATATCATACAGATGAACATCATGAATTTAACAGTAGAATATGGTGCTTCATTATTTTTGGAAACATAAACAGAGAACTTATCTGCACAAGAACTTCCAAGATTAAAACATACAAAGATCATAAAACAAAAGTGCTTATACATAAATGAAAATGCTTATATACCAAAGGTTAGCAAACATCATATAAAAGATGGCAACATGATATGATCAAATAAAATATTAACTTGAAAATTAAGGAAAATGAAGTTGCTTTTACACATTAAGTGTCTGCCACAACATATAAATAGTGAGCCCAAGAGTTCACTTAAATATATGGAAAAAAACAATTTAGTCCTCAAGCAACTAATCTTAAGCATAGGTGCATTTCTTATTAGCATTATGTTAATATGCAAGAGATGAATGCCCTGAAAATGTCAATGCTTCCATATATGAACATTAGAGAAAAGAAACACATGTCAATGCTTCCATATAGGAACGTTAGAGACAAGTAGGAACAAGATAACCTCTGCACTCATAAGAATAGAAATCATATTGCAACAAGAACAAGGTGCTCATTACAAATATTTCAAGATTATAAGATTGCTCAAAGCCTTATAAATATTGAGTAAAAGATGATCGAAATAAACATGACATGATATATATGAAAATAAATCAAAATGTTTAATATGATCAACATGTATCAAATTATGATCAATTCATGATATCACTTATAAAAGATTATGAAATGACAAGTCACTAATGGTATTAATCATGGGTTCATTTCTTGTTAAAACTATGTAAATATGCAAGAGATGAAATGCCCTGGAAATGTCAATGCTTCCATATAGGAACGTTAGAGACAAACAACACATGTCAATGTTTTTGTATAGGAATGTTAGAGACAAATAGCACAGGAAATAGATACAATCACTGCAATACATGCAAAAGAAACTATAGCCCAATTAAATAACTTATGACAAGCCAAAAAATTATGATATCACATATATTCAAAAATTGACTTTACTCAAGAAATTAATTAGCAAGAGCAGATAATGATCATAAAGATATTACTTATAAAAAAAATAATGAAATTGCTTTTACACAAAGGTCAGCAATAACATATAAATAAAGCAAATAATGATCACAAGATAACAAATATGAGATTGTTCTTATAAAATTGCTTTTATAAACATGACATGATTAGAAATCAACATGATTAAATATGATAAAAAAAGAACAAATTAGTTATTAAATATCTTGTTATAAGTATTAAGCAATAGATGGTTTATAGCTATCATCATGACAAAATACTAGAGATCCATGCCCTTAAAAGATGCCAAATTTTCCATATAGAAATGTGAGACAAATATATACCAAGAACAAGAAATAATCTCTTAGTAAACATGATTAGAAGCAAAACCTAAATGCAAAAAGATGAATAACAGAAAACTGAAATACTTACTGTACTGATCTGAATCTGCAGAAACACAGTTAGAAAATAGTAAAGAAAATAAAATTTTACTTACAGCCCTTTTGAAAAAAGTGCCAAGAAAAGCCACTCGCGGGTCTGCCAACAAGAAACTAGCGAACAAACACTAATACTCGCAGGTTCTGCACGGAAAGAGTCGCGGCTACTCACGGGTTGACAGTAGAGTCAGTCGTGGGTTGCGGTGTAATGGAGTCGCAGCTACTCACGGGTATCTGTGCATTAAAGTCGCGGTTATGACGAAGCACTCGCGGGTCTCTGCACAACAGGGTAGCGAGTAAACTAAAGAAAGCGTGAGTTCAACAGTAGAGCAGACACGAATATGTCATGGCACACTCGGGTCTGTACACTGTGAGTCACGGTTCTACAGTGTACTCGTGGGTTCATAGTAGGGAAAGTCACGGTTAACCACGGGTACTATGAAGAAAAGTCGCGAGTGTCCAATTTAAGACCGAAAACAGTGTCGAATTTGTCGAAGACAGAAACCTGCACAAAGTCTACCAAACTTGGACGAAAACTGTCGTTTTGACAACCAGAAGATAGATCTCCTTGAGGAGAATCCATATCTACAAAAAAAACATCAAGAAACCCTTGAAAAAATTCTACAAAAAAAATATTTACAACAAGGCTAGGGTTAGACAAAAAACTGCAAAAACATGCCCAGATCTGAAGAGAAGCCTAATGGCTACCAGATAGAAAGCAAATATACAAAATAAAAAACTCTCAAATGATAAAATATTGTTTTGAAAGCAATAGAAGGGGCTAGATCATAGCAACAAGCTTTGATACCATGTCAGAGATATGCATCTAACTAAACTAGCTTACATATCTATGCAAAACAATAACATATCAACAATAAGTACAAAAAGAGAACAAGAGAAAAGAGTACATCAGATATATGTGGTTCACCCAATTAGGCTACGTCCACGGGAAGGTAGTCTTCTATTATCTCCAGAATATCTCCCTCAAGCTTACAAGAGAGCAATGCCAATAACCCCAATACAATATAGAAAGATCATGAATATATGATCCATAATGGATGAATGTGAAAGAATCCCTTGAATCTATTATATACCAAGAGATGAGGAGGAATTACTCTCACATATTACATGTGTGATAATATAATTCTCCATAATAACATCTCTTTATATAATAATGAATATCAAGAGTATATTTTTCCATAATTAATATGGGATAAAATGTATTACTCTTTTACATAAGATTGTGGATATCTTCCAACATAATACAAAGACATTATTACCTTCCAAGGAATATAAAATATTCCAACACCCTAGCCCCCTTGATCTCTCTCCCTAAACCCCTACCCCCCTTGTTCCATCTCTCTCCACTCCTAACCACCAATCTTTATCTCTCTCAAACCCTGACCTCTAATCTCTCTCTCTCTCTCAAACCCTGACCAGGTTCTACACAGCCTCTCGTGCCCCTAATATTAGAATTAAACCATGGTTAATGTCGAAGCTTATCGCTTATCTGGGGGTGACTTCGAAAAGAAAAGTTGTATTTGATTAAAAATTACACTGATATCAAATGTCTTCTTCGAGATCAATAATAAATTGTGAATTTAATGTTCATGCGATACTACTTCAAATGTACAACCATTTTAATTACCTATCACTCTCTCCATTTCACAATATCTCTCTCTCTATCACTCACTATCTCTTTGACTCTCTCCCTATACCCCTATATCCCTCCATCTCTCTCCACCCCTAACCCCCAATCTCTATCTCTCTCAACCCCTGACCCCCAATCTCCCTCTCTCTCTCAACCCCTGACCAGGTTATACGCAGCCTCTCATGCCCCTAATTCAAAATTAAATCATGGTTAATTTCGAAGCCCTAACCCCAATTTATCTCTCTCCCTAAACCCTTAACCCACAATATCCCACCTCTCTCCCTAAAACCATAAGCCACAATCCTCCCCCTCTCTCTCACCCTAAACCCACAATCCCCCCTAAACCCATAACCCACTACCCCCCTCCCCCTATTTCTCTCCCTAAACCCATAACCCACAATCCCCCCCTATATCTCTCTAAAATTTATTCAATATCACTAACATGTCATTAATGTAAAAAAAAAGTATACACAAAATACAATACATGAACGTTCACCAACCAAATTAATGCAAAAAGAGCACGTGTGCTCCCAAAGCATCCGACATAGTAAAGTCCACCACAGTCGTGCCTTGAACGTTAGTGGTGAACGTTGATTAGTTAATGGACAAAGGAGCGCGTGCGCGTTAATAGCGCGCGTGCTATTAATGTGCATGCGCTCCCCTATCTGAAAAAGACAGGATAACATTTCCTACACATCATCCAATTCAATTTTCACTCTTACGCAGTAAACTGAGCTCTGCTTCACGTGATTTCAGTTTTGTAACTCTTGCACTCACATTGAACTTGCATTCTTTGGAAGATTGGAACCCTCTCAACCATCTTTCACACAACATCTACACTTAACAATTCTTAGAGCTCTGTTTGGAACATTGGACTATTATCATACAATTGTTGGACGCATTGGAGTTCACTTGTTTTGTACTGCAAGTAAGGAGATATTAAAGAAATGTATGGTGACAAATTTTCTACATGAATTGTATGAGTTATCTACCCTTGTAATATCCAATGGTTGGACATGGTGTATTCATTCAAATTTAAAAATTATAAATTGTAAAAAATATATATATGTGCTTGATTTTTGTTCAAATTGATCTATATGTACATGAATGTTGCAATTCGAAATCTCAAATCCATATAAGACACATTTTTTTGAAGAAAACTAATAGAGTAACAAGTGTGTAAAGAAAGGCATGATTTTGATTAGAATGAAAAAATTGCTATACAAGTTCATACACAAATACGTTAACATGAGGAAAAACATAAACTCTCTCCTAATGTATGAAATAAATTGTAGATGTCACGATCATTCTCAAGTTAAGGGGATATATCACTCGGTGGTACCTCTTCCCCTTAAACATGGCATGTGGACCAAAATGGATCATTACATACATTTCACATACAACTATGAAGCTGAAAACCAATGAACTCTATAAACCAAACTTGCCAAACTTGATCAAAATGCATACCTTGGGCCTAATCATTGATACACATAGTAGAATCCATCATAGTGCTCTATCCTTATTATCCTTCAATAGGTCCAAACTCAAAACGCGTCACTATTTGTGATCCAATACTGCACTTTCTACTGACAAATCCCGTCCACTAAAATAACTATATAATGACAACGGGAAGCTTGAAATCAACTACACCAACCATTTTGGATCAACAACTTGCTATTTACCTCAATTGATAAACCATCAAGACCCAAGATTTCAGCTTTTTGGAAGGATTCAATGACCAATTTCAACTTCTTTAATGAGACTTATTTCATTATCTCTATATTCTATTCTTGTATCACATAGTTAGGAGAAAAATAATCCATTTTTATGACCTCATAAATGGTTTCTCTTGGAGGTTCCTTGAAAATATTACTAAAATGATTTCCTCTCAATTTAGAAATATCCTTGAAACTATGAACTCCAACCCCTTTTCCATCCTTATGTTCCAAATAGTGTTGAATTGTTCCTCATTCATATTTTCATCCCTTAAGCAAGACAAGTTGCTTGTCTTTTTGGCCACCATTTAGCTTCTCCCTATACTAATAGGTATCATTTGGTTGTTACCTTCACCTTTATTTTTTCTAATTTCACAATACTAAAAATGTTTGCAATATATTCCTATAGGATCCATATATGCTTTGAGGAATCATTGAGTTTGCTTTCGCCCATGCCATAGTTTTCCTTTTATTCTCTTTAGATTATCCCTGAATTGGAACATTATTGAGTCTTCCATTAGAATATCATAATGCTTCCATTCAATATAGACCATTTCCCCATTTCTCAAAATTAAGGATCACCAACCCAAAATGAGCTAATTTTGAAAGGATCATGAAGCTTGGGTTGGCTCCCCAACTTGCAAAAATATTTAACAACATGATCAAAAGGAACTCGTTAACTAATCCAGGAGATGAGGTTCCCCACAATCTTACCTTCTATCCTTGTTAGACTTCAATAGGTCCAAACTCAAAATCCATCCCTATTTGTGATCCAATAATCCACTAATTCTTAGAAGTATAGACAAGTATATTATCAAAAAGTACCAACAAAAATGGCATGATCACCAAAACTTTATAATGACCCTTTTATGTTTTGAATATTATTTTTAGAATATCTTCTTGCATAGAAAGTAGAGATTAAAAGATCACTCGCATAAGCATTCAATGGATAATATGAAATGATACTCACCATCTTGTTGCAAATGTTATTTATTCTAGCAAGGACAATAAACTTGTTTTCTTCAAGAAATGGTTGGAGATGGGAAACAAATGGAATAGAACAAAAAAGTCTAGACGGAAGGATCTATCTCCTAAATAGCTCCATGATCTAAGAGAAAAATCAAGGTTGGGCATGGAAAGACATAGACATGCAACTGCCACTTCATCAGATACTAGCACAATGAACAACACAATGAATTCTAGTTCAGCTCCACAAGTGAAGCAGATGCACCCAATGGATCCCATTCAAATTCCATCAGCAATTCATCATCCAATCAATATTCCATCACCAACCAATGATGAAGTGCTTCAGGACATTCAAATATTGGCAGAAGCTGAGTATGCAGAACTGGATGTGCATCGAGTTGTGGATTTGCAGTCTACCCAAGAAGACCACACACATGTCGAACACACTCCCAATTCGGAACAACATGTGAACGAAGTGCCACAACAAAGCAGTGGTGGGACTCATACTTCTCCCACACCTACTTTACCTCGATTGTCCAGTTCACGATGAAGAAGAAATCCTAGACGTATTCATGTGGATGAAAGTGCCCTAATAGGTCTTGAAGGTCAGTTACATAAATGAACTATTGATTGACAGTGCAACAAAATTGTCAAATAATTTTTTGAATCTAAGAGTGATGCATCGAAATGTCAATTATTTTTATCTTTGCTAAAATCACATTGCTTAGACATTGTTAGGAAAATTTTAGGCATAAATTTAGTTAGAAGTTCATATGCTAATAGCCATGTTGTTAGAAATCTCCAAGTTGCATTTAATTTAATTGGAAATACATCTCATACAAAATATCTTAACGCGGCCCGTCGTGTACTATCTGAATCGATTATAAGCAAAAGCACGAGGTGTAGTCGCCTTATATCACACACATCTCACCTCTTTAAAGTAGATATAAAGACACTCCATAAGTATTATGCTATTTGAGAAACACAAGACACTCCAGGACAAAAAATTGTTGGGAATTCATTGGAAGGTTTCCTCATTCCGACATGAAGCTAATTGCTACAGTTAAATACCTAGTGCACAAGTTTTGGCATGATAACACTAGACCTTCATCCAATCAAAAATATGTTTTGAAGTTCATAAAAGGTACTAATGAGCGTGAACCCCACATCAAACACTTCCTTGACATGACACAAACAAAACTCTACAAGAGATTCAAGATTGAGCACACACAATTGAACCTAGGCCAACGGTCATTTGAAAAATGAAAGCCCTGGTATGTTAGAATTTGCACTGACCACAACGCATGTTGCTACAGATACCATGTAGAGTTAGAATATTATTATGACGCATATAACCATATATTTCGTGATTTGCATACTAACACTATGCATGAATGCTCCTTCATACTACCATCAAATGCATCAAGAGATTTTATCCACAACATAATGTGTCCAAGGGCTGAAGGTGAAAAATATTATGCAAATTCATGTCTTTATGGGACATGTTCCAAGTGCAGTGTATTTTCATTGTTGGGACGTTGCACCCATGTAAGTGAGGAGCACAAATTTGGGAACATGACATTAGAAATGCAGAGCTTCAAATATGTAACATATCAAATAGACAACATGAAAGAGGGAAAACAGATTGCATTGGTCAAGTCACAGGTACGTGATGATTACATAGTTTCAAAATGTGCATTCAATTTCAACATACATATATTTCAAAGGTCACGTTGTAATAATTCCCTTGTTTTCATGACACCAGGTACGGATATGCGATTTCATGGAGGAATTTTACAAAAAAACTGAGCAGTAAGTTCAACATGTGCATGTGGTAGGATGAACAATATAGAATATGCAGGGATAGATTCCCCGTTGGAACCATATGGCCAGTTGTGGATTTTGCTGAGAACTACACTCTTCATCTGTAGAATGAGATTCAAAGTCAATATTATCACTTGGAACAAGTTATTATAATGGTTCATATCACATACAAGCATGTACCAGAGAGTAGCAATGAACATAGGACAATATTGAAGGAGACAAACTTCTACATTAGTGATGACAGGTGCCACGACCTGCATTATGTACAACATTGCTTTCAGATTTTTTATGATCAACTGAAGGGGCGAGATATACAAATGGATCAACATTGGATTTGGTCAGATGGTTGTGCAGGCTAGTTAAAAAATGCATGTGTATTCCTATGGTTGATTATTTTGCACAAGATTTATGGTGTGTCGCATATATGGAACTATTTTGAGACAGATCACAGGAAGGGAGAGCATGATGGGGCTAGATGATGTATCAAAACCGCACTACGAAGGGAGGAGATGAGGTGCATGATGAACCATCATATCTAAGATGCAGAATCCATAGTTCAATGGTGCTCTGAAAAAATGTCAGGTCAATCCACCAAGCAGCGGACATCGAAAAGTAGAGGACATGTGGTGAGAAATTTCTGGCAAGTGGTTGATATAGATCGATCGCATTCTTATAGTTGCAATATTGTAGAAGGGACCCGTGTATTTCATTTGATTCAAATCTCAAAAAACCCCTTATTTAAATATGGACGCAGAAACTTGCTTTCTTTTGGGGGCCTTATAGCATTGGTGATTGGTATGAGTGTGAATCAATGGATTGGGTTGATGAGTGCGATCATGTATCACTTGCAATAGACCCACATGTGTTTGTTGAAATAATCCAGCTAGAGGAAGTTCGATCCTCTATTTCAAATGATTATGATCATATATCTGATCTTGTACAACCAAGTAGATATTTATGCAACCATATATTGGTCCCCTTCTTGTTTTTTTATTTAACCATCTTATCAAACCCCTACATGTTTGAATTTGACCATGAAATGCATTTCTGCAGGACACATCTATGCAATTGTTTCCTTGAAAGACAATGAATGGGGCGTGGATTATTGGTTGGAACGATGCATCCAAGGGAAGCAAACCCTCCCCACATCATCCATTGATAGTGAGGGCATTGCCTTTCCAACTGGATCGATGGTTGTTCAGGGTGAATATCTTACAGTAGATGGAAAGTCACCAATGACTGATGGGTATGTATACATGGATTACAAACCAAGTTCACGGGTGTATCACTATACGCACTTGATTGTTGGTACAAACATCCAACTACAAAAAATTTCAACAAAGATCTTGAACAGGCTACTCTACCACCTACCTCATCCAGAGCACAAGATATTGTTGGAGACAATAAAAAATAGAGAGGATTCAAATGGCTTAATTGATTGAGATAACTATTTCATGCTATGTACATAGATTATTCATGTAATTATTTATCCATGCATGTCTAACGTTCTTCATGTTATATTGTTTATTTCATGTTATGTTAGATAGTTCACTTCATTTTATATATATCTTGTTAATTTAGATTCTCTATTTCATATTTATGTTATGTTTAAGATCATAGTATCATACATTGATGTACTCTTGACACCATTATATGATTTAAAGCATTACATGTTTTAAACCGTGTTCATTGTCTAATCACCAACATGCTTCATCGACAAAATTCCCATTGCCACCATCAACGTCGACACCATCCTCCCCATTCCCATGTTTTCATCGTCGCCATCCTCATCATCCCCATTTTCACGATCGTAGCCATTGAATGCCACCCCCATTCCCATTTCCACCATCAATGTCACCATCATCCTCCTAATGCCCATGCTGTCACTATCTCCATCCTCATCATCCCCATCACCACCATCAAACACCCTTGAAGGCATGCTTGAAAGGATCAAGTCACTTTCATGTTCATGTTCTTGTTTGAATTAAGCCCTAAGTATGCCTTCCAATACTAAATTTAGCAGAACTATTTGTATCATGTGTTGGTCACCCACATGGGCCACTTTCTTTTGTAAACTCTCCCTATTAGTGTGTATTTTGCATATATTCAATCAAAGGAAGCATTTTTTCACAAAATTGAAATTTCATGCAAAGTAAAAATTTATTAACTAACTAAAAATTGAAGACTTGACCAAAAGACATAGTTAAAAAAAAGGTGTTCTCCTCCATGTGTTTCAAAGATTACTCAAAAAGCTACTTTCAACTCCAGCATTCATGTATGCTATGTGGCTCTACTCACATGCAATACAAATACCTATGTGGCTCTAGTCTCATGTAACCTAACCCAAGCCACAAAAATTCAAATAGAACAAGACACCCACTATAATTAATTTCAATGGGTATCTCACCCATCCAACAATTAATCATCTAGGAATTTCTCTCAACCATATGCAACACAAGATTCAAAATTTCCCTTCTCAACGAGTCCCTCACGAAATCTATCCCTTCTACTGTTCTAGTGCGGGAATGAAGAATATGATCCAATGACCAATTAACTCTATAAACCTAGAGGGGAATACCATTATCTCAATAATATCACCACTAGTTTCCTTCTATCCACCCTTTTTATATTCAACAAACTTGTCCAACAAAAAGATCCTAATTTGAATTGTTGATAAACTTGCTCAAGCATAAAAGTATGTGAGATGATTGGGAACCCCAAGTAAAATGCTCACTAAGGCAAATTACAAGAAATTTTGAGAAAGTGGCAAATTTGGTTCAAAGTAAGGCATCTTGTTCTAAGACTACTTGGTCACTAGTCTAGTAGAAGACATGGAGAGTGGATCTAGCACCTAACATGATTTTGGATGCTAGCAATAGATTTTTCTTTCCATGTACTTCTGTGATGTAACATGGCAAGGGTTTGCAAACCCTAAGAAATTCAATCATGCTAGTGGTGAGAGCTTGAATGACATAAGATTATTGTTGAAGCCAATTAGGACTTCCTCCCTATCCTTTATATTATAGGGTGCCTTGGGAAACCCTAGGAATTATATGTTAGGGATCGCAAAGATATGACCAGTGGAGAAGATAAGGGTAAGAGAGACATCTTAGATGATCTTGGAGAGATTGCTCTTGTCTGATGCTAGAGTATAAAACCTAGGGTTTGAGGATTGAAATACTAGGATGGACATGCAGAATTGGATGCTAGAAGTTGAGTTCTCTAGTGGTGTACTTGTGTAATGTTACATGGGTATGGTTTTCAACCCCTAAGAAAATATTATGTCCTTTATTTAATAGCATGTGTACTTCTCATCATAAATGTCTCATAATGTCTAAGAGTAATATGCCATAATTGTGAAAAAATCTAACATAACCTTACAAAAAATAATAGAAGGTAGGATTTTATCCCTAACATAACCTTACACTCAATGGGTAGGAATTTATCTCTCGTCCATTACATACCTATGATTCAATGTTTGTTGCCACCGTTTTTTCTTTTCTTTTGTATGAACAAATTAACAAAAGCATTCCCTACTTGATATAACAAAATCTTATATTCAATAAACTTCCCTCATTGTTTGTTTTAATGTCTCTTATTGAGAGAAACCTAGATTACAAAATCGCCGAATTGGAGGGGCTCTGGGCCATGGACCTAGGGGAGAGAGACACCCCTAGCATTATTATGGTGTCCTGATTCCAATGGTGTCAATGGTTCTTCAATCTGAGCCATGGTAATCGTTCTATGGCCAGTTGCAACTTGCCTCCTGGAGGCTTTCAGGGACACATATTGAATTGGTCCAAGGGGCATAGGATTTGATCCACGCAACAAAATTGAGTTTCTTTCAATGCCGCAAGTTTGTTTGGGAATGTTGAATGTGTGAACATTGGCCACGAGTTCATGGTCGATTCATTTCCAATGTTGACCCCCTTGTGCAAGAATTGCATTGTCTCTCACTTAGAGAAACCCTAGATTACAAAATCGCCGAAATGGAGGGTCTCTCGGCCATGGACCTAGGGAAGAGAGGAACCCTAGACTTATTCCTACATCCTTATTCCAATGGCATCGATGGTTCGTCGATCCGAGCCACGGTCATCATTCTATGGCCACTTGCAACTCACCTCCTAGAGGCTTTCAACGACACATGTTGAATTGGTCTCGAGGGCATAAGATTTGATCCAGTCAGCAGAATTGAGTTCCGTGAGATTCCACAAGTGTGTTTGGGAAGTTTTGACATGTGAACATTGGCCATGGGTTCATGATCAAGTCATTTCCAAAGTTCACTCCCTTGTGCAAGAATAGCATTATCTCTCACTGAGAGAAACCCTAGATTACAAAATCATCGAAATGGAGGTGATCTGGGCCATGAACCCACGGGAGAGAGGAGCCCCTAGAATTATTCCGACGTCCTAATTCCAATGGTTTCGATAGTTCATCGATCCGAGCCACATTCACCATTCTATGGCCAATTGCAACTCGCCTCCTAGAGGATTTCATAGACACATGTTGAATTGATCCCTAGGGCATAGGATTTGATCCGGGCACAGGAATGGGTTCTGTGATATGACGCAAGTGTGTTTGGGTAGGTTGGACATGTGAACATTGGCCACAATTTCATGGTTTATTCATTTCCAAAGTTGACCCCCTTGTGCAAGAATTGCATTGTCTCTCACTGAGAGAAATCCTACATTACAAAATCGTCGAAATGGAGGGGATCTAGGCCATGGACCTAGGTAAGAGAGGCACCCCTAGCATTATTATGACATCCTAATTCCAATGGTGTCAACGGTTCGTCGATCTGAGCCACAATCATCATTCTATGGCCACTTGCAACTTGCCTCATGGAGGCTTTCAGGGACACACATTGAATTGGACCCAGGGGCATAAGATTTGATCTATGCAGTAGAATTGAGTTCCATGAGATGCCACAAGTGTGTTTGGGTAGGTTTGACATGTGAACATTGGCCACAGGTTCATGATCAATTCATTTCCAAAGTCAACCCCCTTGTGCAATATTTGCATTGTCTCTCACTGAGAGAAACCCTAGATTACAAATCGCTGAAATGGAGGGGCTTTGTGCCATGGAACCAAAGGAGAGAGGAACGTCTCACATTATTCTAGCATCCTGATTCCAACAATGTTGACGGTTCATCGATCATCCGAGCCACAGTCACCATTCTATGGCCAGTTGCAACTCGCCTCCTAGAGGCTTTCAGGGACACATGTTGAATTGATCACAAGGGCATAGGATTTGATCCGGGAAGCAGAATTGAGTTCCGTGAGATGCAACATGTGTGTTTGGGTAGGTTGGATGTGTGAAAGTTGGCCATGGGTTTACAGTCGATTCATTTCCAAATTTGACCCCCTTGTGCAAGAATTGCATTGTCTCTCACTAAGAGAAACCCTAGATTACAAAATCACCAAAATGGAGGGTCTTTGGGACATGGACCCAGTGAAGAGAGGCACCCATATAATTATTTTGGTGTCTTGATCCCAATGGTGTGGATGGTTCATAGATCCGAGCCACAATCATCATTCCATGGCCACTTGCAACTTGCCTCCTAGAGGCTTTCAGGGCCATATGTTGAATTGGTCCCGGGGGCATAAGATTTGATCCAGGCAACAGAATTGAGTTATGTGAGATTCCACAACTATTTTTTGGCAGGTTTGACGTGTGAACATTGGCCACAGGTTCACGATTGAGTCATTCCCAAAGTTGATCCCCTTGTGAAAGATTTGCATTGTCTCTTACTGAGAGAAACCCTAGATTACAAAATCACCGAGATGGATGGTCTCTAGGCCATGGACCCAAGGGAGAGAGGCACCCCTAGAATTATTATGGCGTCCTAATTCCAACTTTGTTGACATTTTGTCGATATGATCCATGGTCACCGTTCTATGGCCAGTTGCAACTCGCTTCCTGGAGGCTTTCGAGGACACATGTTGAATTGATCCCGACGGCATAGGATTTGATCCAGGAAGCAGAATTGAATTATGTGAGATGCTGCAAGTTTGTTTGGGAAGTTTGGATGTGTGAACATTGGCCATGGGTTCATGGTCGATTCATTTCCAAAGTTGACCCCCTTATGCAAGAGTTGCATTGTCTCTCACTAAGAGAAACCCTAGATTACAAAATCACCGAAATGGAGGGTCTCTAGGCCATGGACCCATGGAAGAGAGGCAACCCTAGCATTATTTTGGCATCCTAATTACAATGGTGTCGATAGTTTGTCGATCCAAGCCACGGTCGTCGTTCTATGGCCACTTGCAACTCGCCTCCTAGAGGCTTTCAGGGACACATGTTGAATTGGTCAAGGGGGCATAAGATTTTATCCGAGAAGCAGAATTGATTTCTATGAGATGTCACAAGTGTGTTTGGGTAGGTTTTATGTGTGAACATTGGCCACGGGTTCACAGTCGAGTCATTTCCAAATTTGAGCCCCTTGTGCAAGAATTGCATTGTCTCTCACTAAGAGAACCCTAGATTACAAAATCATCGAAATGGAGGGGCTCTGGGCCATGGACCCAGGTGAGAGAGGCACCCTTATAATTATTTTGATGTCCTAATTCCAACGGTGTCGATGGTTCATTGATATAATCCATGGTCATCGTTTTATGGCCAGTTGCAACTCGCCTCCTCAAGGAATTCAAGGATACATGTTGAATTGATCTCGAGGGCATGGGATTTGATCCCGAGCAACATAATTGAGTTATGTGAGATACTGAAAGTGTGTTTGGGTAGGTTGAATGTGTGAACGTTGGCCACAATTTCACAGTTGATTCATTTCCAAAGTTGACCCCCTTGTGCAAGAATTGCATTGTTTCTCATTGAGAGAAACCCTAGATTACAAAATCGCCTAAATGGAGGCTCTCTATGCCATGGACCCAGTGAATAGAGGCACTCCTAGCATTATTTCGACATCTTGATTACAACGGTGTCGACGGTTCATCGATCTGAGCCATGATCATCGTTCTATGGCCACTTGCAACTCACCTCTTGGAGGCTTTAAGGGACACATGTTGAATTGGTCAAGGGGGCATAAGATTTGATCCGAGAAACATAATTGAGTTCCATGAGATACTGCAAGTATGTTTGGGTAGGTTTGACGTATGAACATTAGACATGGGTTCACGATTGAGTCATTTCCAAAGTTGACACCCTTGTGCAAGAATTGCATTGTCTCTCACTAAGAGAAACCCTAGATTACAAAATTTCCAAATTGGAGGGGCTTTGTACCATGGACCTAGGGGAAAGAGGCGCCCATAGCATTATCTCGGCATCCTGATTCCAATAATTTCGAAGGTTCGTCGATCCGAGCCACGATCACCGTTCTATGGCCACTTGCAACTCGCCTCCTAGAGGCTTTTAGGGACACATTTTGAATTGGTCTCGGGGGCATAAGATTTGATCCAGGCAACAAAATTGAGTTCCTTTCATTTCCACAATTCTGTTTGGTCAGGTTGGATGTGTGAACATTATCCACGGGTTCACAGTCGATTCATTTCCAAAGTTGAACCCCTTGTGCAAGAATTGCATTGTCTCTCACTGAGAGAAACACATGATTACAAAATATCTGAATTGGAGGGGCTCTGGGCCATGGACCCATGGTAGAGAGGCACCCCTAGAATTATTCTGACATCCTCATTCCAATGGTGTCGATGGTTCATCGATCCAAGCCACGGTCATCGTTCTATGGCCACTTGTATCTCACCTCCTGGTGGCTTTCAGGGACACATGTTGAATTGGTCTTGGGGGCATATGATTTGATCCAGGAAGCAAAAGTGAATTCCATGAAATGATACAAGTGTGTCCGTGCAGGTTCGATGTGTGAATGTTGACCACAGGTTCAGGATTGAGTCATTTCCAAAATTGACCCCCCTTGTGCAAGAATTGCACTGTCTCTCACTTCCAACGTTCACTCTTAAATTTTGTATATGGAGTTCAATAACATCTCTTGCCAATGAATTCTAAATATGTCAATTAATTGATTTTTTTATTTACAATTTACATAATTTTAAATAGATTTCACCATTATTATAACTATTTTTCTGATGAAATGATATTGAGTGTTGTATATGTTTGCTCTTCATGTGAAATACATGGTTCTTTGAAAGAGAAATACTGAATTATTATCACCAAATATCAATGTAGTATTTTCTTACCCATGCAATAAGTTGGACAAAACTCCTTTCATCCAAACTACCTGACAAGTTGTTAATGTTGCACCCACATATTTTGCTTTAGGTGACCAAATTGTCACTATCAGATGCTTCTTTGATGCCCATGACAAAGTATCCATACCAAAATTAAATGCATATTACCTCATGTGATTTTCCTATCCTCAACATCGCATCTAAAATCACTATTTGTGAAACCATTCAATTATGGAATACAAAATTCAATGATATGATGTACTTGCAATCTATATTAAAATTATTTTACCAACTTGCTAATGAGTACTTCTCGGAGACTCCATAAACTCCATAAACCTTGATATTAAACTCACAACAAACATATATGTCCTAATTGTTATTAGGTACATCAAACTTCCAACTAATTTCTTGAATTGTGTTGGATCTACAAAAGATACATCATCCTCTTTGCTTAGTTTAGTACCTACTGCTATAGGTGTTGACATTGGCTTGCAATTCAACATTCTAAATCTCCTTAACACATCTTTATCATACTTTTATTCTCATATAAAAATTTCATTTTTTGATTGATCAACTTCAATACCAAGGAAGTACTTCATGACACTTCCATTTCAAATTCATTTTTCATGGCTATTCTAAATTTGTCCAACATCAAATTACTTGTAAAAATTATATCATTGACATAATAATTTTACCTTGCTTATATGTTTTAGTGTACAAAGCGAGGTCACTTTTGCTTCTATTAAACCCATTTTTATTCAAATAGTTGTCTATCTCGATATATCAAGCTCTGGGACTTTGTTTCAACCCATACAAGACATTCTTTAGCTTATAGACCTTCTTTTCATGTCCTTTTGTCTCATAACCATTTTCTTTCTTAGGCTTAAACCTCCAAAGTGCAAGTTTCCAAACCTCGAATTCCAAAGCCATGTTTGATCAACAACCTTAGCTTTATATACATTCATTGAGTTTTGAATTTCACTTGTCATCCTGAGTTGGAACATTATGTTCTTGGTGCATTTCAGACCTAGAACTAAATACACATCATCAATATGTTTCTTATCTCCTTTTCTTGCAAACATAATCACTCATTAAGCTCCAACACATACATTTTTTCAATAATACATATAAAATCACATTCACCATGAACCAAGTAAAATTAATGATATATAACATCAAATCCACATAAATAATGTAAGAATCCATAAACACTTTCTCATATACACCAAATGAAAGTTGTAAATTGTATTGGAAATTTGTTCAAAATTACATTTTTATACAAAATGGAGCATCGTTCCCAATAGTGGATGCTCATGCCCAAAAATGGAATAAGGGCGTCTCATGGACTATACACAAATAACCATCTCCTACCAAAAATGCCACATCATGGCTAATGTACGTAGAGGGTGTCTCAATCACCCTGGCCACCATGGTCACCCTGACGCTTGTCTCCAAAATCGATCTTCCTCCTTTTTGAGCTGGAGGAAGATTGCCCCCCCCCTACGTCTGGGTGTATTTTGAAAGGGAAACAACATGTCAATTTTCCCAAAATTCTATAAATTAGTACACTTAAGAAAATACAATTATAATTCAAATATTGAGTACTCACCTGAGGCGAGACAACATCTTGTGAATCCATGATGGGGGTGTCCGTCGGGCCTCGATCCCAATCTCTCAGCAATTCCTCCCTACAACAATTAGAAAAATCATTAATACATAATACCAAAATGAATTATTTTATTGAATTTATTCATGCTTTATAAGATTTTAAAGAACTTATAAATCTCACCGTGAATATCGAAGGCGATGTAGGTGATTGCCCTTCCGGGCTAGGAAGTGGAGCATTGGGCTGCACAACTTTCTCTGAGGCAATGGTGGTGGAGGGGGATGATGTAGGTAGGGGGCAGGGGCTGATGTAGGTTGGGGAACGAGGGATGATGTAGGTAAATGGGCGGGAGAAGATGTATGGGAAATGGATGGAGCTAATGTGAATCGATCCCATGTGGATGGGACAGATAGAGGCAAATGTTAGACATGAGGGGTAAACACATGAGTGGATGAGCGTGTGTGGCGATATACCCCCGGTGGTTGTACAATGGGTGGGAGCATCCTACGGAGGGATACGGGAATGCCGATCACAGGATCATATTGCCCAATCACCTGAATCGACATGAAATGTGGAAAAACATAACTATGTGGAATATACGCAGGAATGTGTGCGTATGGTGATCATACGGTCGGAGATGGAGCCTACATAAACATATGAAATACATTTCACTAGAATACAAAACATGTAAATTAACCCTACAAACACAATGAATTTCAGGTTAAATATATAATTAATTTCAAACAAGTTACCTGCATGACAGGTGATATCCTCAGCATAGGTGGAAACATGTGCTCAATATCCTCTGCATGCACTTGTGGAAACAAAAAACATTAATATTTATTTCTCATATACAATATGAAAATTGCAACTAAATCCTACAACCATACACTCTTTTATATACTTGTATGTGAGGTGCTGCAATACTTTTCGTTGTCGCCATGGCGGAATCAAGGTTGGGAGCAGTAATGTCCTCCCACCTTGATTTAGTTGTTTCATCTCTAAACAACTACACATGCCAAAAACATCAATTACACATTCAATACACTAATCAATGTTAATCTAACAATTGTAAAATGTACATTTAAACATGCAATCAACCATTTACAAATCATGTACTAACCTCATACATAAATGTATCTCTACAAGATCCTTCGTAGGGCCATGGCAAGTATGGCCACAGTAAGTGCAATGATGGGGTAATCCTCGGGTGCCAAAACGATCCTTTGGCCCACTAGCTATCATGGATGGTCCATGACCAATGGGGCTTGAAAGAACTACACTTGATGGTTCTCCATGGTGCTCTAATGTGTCGTTCCTAGATGATGCCACAAATGTGTTGTGCTATAATACAGTATGAGTAAGATGTGATATGGCAGTGGAAGTTTCGGCTAGGTGATCAATAACTAAGGTGTTTGTGGAGGGAGGTTAAGCGTACGCCTAGGTGTAGGTGGCCCTCTCAATGGGTTATGCCTAGCGGCGGGTCAATCTTGGGCAGATCTAAGGCCAACCACATGAAACTCACTAATGCCAAAGTAGTTTACATGTAGGCCCAACAAAAACTCCGTATATAGTTTCCAAAGAAAATAAAGTGGGACCTCCCTATTGTTGCAAGGAGGTTTGTCAAAAACCATAAAACTTTGACTCATCCAGTTTTGTCTCCACGGCTCGTATGTGAAACAATCCATCCAAAGGCACATTTTGCATGGATCAGGGGGTAGGTTGGTCCTAGGTCAATGAAATAACTAACTAGAGTTTGTTTTGAGATGTTCAAGTCTTTGATTTGGTCTCTACTGAGACCAGTGAAATAATATGCTCTCATCCTAGCCCTATACTCGGTTATGCTCGCCAATTGACCATGAGCATTGTCAACTAAGGAAATTATGCTGTCAAGGGATGTGGCTAGGGAGAGTCTCGATGGTTCCCTAGTCATTCTAAGTTCTTGAACCAAGCTTCTTAATTGGTGTAAAGTTTGGTTTATTTGGGTTTTCGAGCTTGGGTTCTCGTCGGGGTGAATGTTTACTTCGGGGTTTTCTGTGGATGGGTTGTTTGTTTGGGGGTTTGGCTCTTGGTTTTCTGCCATTGTGATGGAATAAAGATTAATTGCAATTAAAAAAATTGAATATTTTACAATATTGTTTGAGTTTTTTGGAATTTTTATAATGTATTTTTTAAAAAAATCATTGAAAATACAAACATAAATTGCAATTAGAGGATAAAAATTTACCTAGATGATTATTGGGGGATGTTGGTGGAGGAATCGGTGTGCGTGCACGGTCGTGAAGCGTTCTTAGACAACGTAGAACCGGAAAAATCGGGAAAGGTGGGCAAGAAATGGGCCTCGACCCAATTTTTAATATACAGAGAAGCGTGCGTGTACTATTAATGCGCACACACTAACAGTGCACGCGTGCTTTTAAGACCTACGTGGACACCTACTTGGTGGTTCGGGACTTTACCAAACTGTTGCGTGCATACACTCTTAAGGGCACGCGTGCTATTTTTCTTTCGCTTGCACGCTCTCGTTGCAACGAATTTAAGGAGCATCTTCGTGCGCACTCCCCCATTTCAGTTAAAAGATGGCACATCGTTAAACCAATTTGCAAAATTGACATACATTACTTATGTGTTTTGTTTGTAAAGAAAGATTTACTTATATAATATAAGAATAAAAAAAGGTGTGTATAAACAAAACATCAATCGTAAAACCCTCCCATCGAGTGGAGAGTTGATTGAAAACAACATTGAATTATATACTTTTTCACTTAATATAAATTAACTATTTTAAAAAAATAACCAATTAATATTAAAAGAAAAATATTATAATCACGGCATAATTTAATAAAAATTAATTATTTTTTAAAACTAATAATTAATATTAAAATAAAAATATCACAAATTGATTTTTTGAATTCTGTGCAACTCAACTAATATGTCCAAAATGGTGATAATATGTCACGGACATAATAAGCAGTTTGCACGTTAAACTCCACGACATTGGCCACAAGAGCCTAAATGTTCGGAAATTCGAATAAAAAATACCGGCAACCCCAAGCACTCTATTTACGTGTTCTAAAGATTTCTTCAGTACAAAGTAACATCATTTATAAAATTTCGAACAGCGCTCGTCTGCTATATACATCACGCAACTAACAGCGCTGCCAACTAAAACTTACGGTTTGTACAACGGGGAGAAGCTTTCAGTGGTGTTAAATACAAATATACATCACGCAACTAGCAATGCTGCCAACTAAAACTTATAGTTTGCATAATGGCGAGAAGCTGTGTGCTGTGTTAAATACAAAATACAAATATACAGAGCAGCTTGTACAGTGCTACATAACAGTGCAAGCATTTGGATTGTCGTCGCTGAAGAGTGAACTGTATTGTTCTGCATGGGGGTTGTTATTATCATGGGGATAACTCGCGGGGAAAGTGGGATCCACGTTCCGAACATAACCAGAGGGAGCCTTCTTGTCATACACCTGAGCGGTGTATGGATAGTAAACCAGATGGTAAGGCTTGTAAGGCCACATTTCTGCTTTTTTCCCCGTTCGCCTCACTCTTTTCATCACCTTGTTGGCATCCACATACCCCGTCACCGTTACTTTATTGTGCTTTCTCTCCACTTCTACTGTACTAACTCCTGCGCATTCATTCATTCATGCAATGAGTAAACCGCTTACCGAATTCTGTAGCCTCACATATGTTATAAAATCTAGTCAGAATGGGAAGAAAAGTTCTCACCTTTCATGGAAGATACTGCGTTCTTTACTTTTCTCTCACAGCCTTCACAGTCCATTCGAACTCTCAACTCCACGGTCTGCACATGGTTCCAGGTATTACTGCTAATTAGTTAAGTTTACAATAACAACACTCTCTATGCGATGTCGAAATCAGGAAGAAAAAAAGGAATTGCAGGAATATGAAGTACCTGAAATTGCTTACGCTTCTTGGGCCTGGGAGTAGTGGCAGCATCAATCCAGCTTGACAGAAGGGCGAACACACCCATTTTAACCAGCCAGACAAAACAAAGACCAAAATCACAGGGATTTGCACGCGTCGATTGAAATCCGTCAATAAATCTGGCAGAACGAAGGCAGCAGGCACATATGAGCTCTTCCAGTTTGATGGTAATGACCAGAAAGACGAACATTTCGAAAGATTTTATAGGAAATTCTGAACGAATATTCAATTTGGATACCTGCCCTGCCCTGCCCTGCCTCGCCAGTAGCATGCACAGTATTATGATAAACACAGATGATTTGCGGTGGCAGGGAGACAGATGGCTGGGCGTAAGTGGTGAAAATAGAGATGGAGTAATAAGTTGGCAGATAAGGAGTTGGGACCCGGGAGTGAATCCTGCGCGAACCTTCGACACCGGTAAAAATGGGGCACGGCGACAGTTATAAAAGCTTGGACGGTGGCAAACGTCAATACTCATCTGCAGTGCAGCCTGCACGAACCTTCGACAGACGGTAACGCCCATTCGCCGCGAGTCAAAGCCTTTCAAGAAACGGGGCGGGTTGGTCACGGCGTGTGATAACTGGCACTCAAATCGCCCCTGCATGGGATGGAAATTTTTTAGGCGAGGCACAGTTTCACATCTTTTTGTTATTTTTTTGGAATTTCGACAATTTAGGTAGTCTTAAAATGAATCAATATAGTTTTATGACCACAGTAAATGAAGTGGAACTAAGATTCCGCCAATTTTTATAACTGAATCTAAAGAACAAATCTCAAAAAAAAGCCAGTTATATCCCACGCCCTTTGGTCACCGTCCAAATTTGTTTGAGGTGAAAGTTGAGGTCAAGTCCCAACATGTGTGAAAGTAGTGTGACAAATAGTATGGAGAGCAATGTTGTCAAGATTGGGATTTGGAATCTCTTTTTTAATGTTATCCATTAACATAGCATATCATATAGAACTAAGGCGGTTAGGGACCCCACTGACTTCGCTTTGTTTCAAGACCGTTATATCTGTAAAATAGCTCGCTTTTTATTATATTTTATGTATTCAGCTATAAATATATTTTATTTTAGAAAAAGTGGACGCAGGTGGACCCTCACAAATTGTTTGGAAATTGGGATCACTATCTTATCTTCCCCGTTATCGTTCACATCATCTCGGTATATCTAAATTTCTTGTGTCCATTGATATTGATTATAACTACCCCGTTATCGTTCACATCATCTCGGTATATCTAAATTTCTTGTGTCCATTGATATTGATTATAACTATAGTAATTCGGAGGAATGATGGTTGGAAAGAAAAAAGTTTTTGTTTATTGGACAAGGGATTTGTCTTTGCGTAGCTTGTAGAGGTGTACATACTCTATCCTTTCCAGATTTGAACTTGTTACTTCTAAGGAGGAAACACATACTTTTAACATTACTCTTGTGTCTTTGTTGTTGATGTGAGTCCTTGAAGAAATATTAGATAGATTGAGAAATTTAAATATTGTAATGATGATTTAATTAAATAGCTATAGTTTCACCGATTTAATTAAATATATGTAGTTTTTTTCATTAAAAAAATAATGGTTACTCTTGTATGATGAGGATCAAAATCATATACCCCACTGTGGGTACAAAAGGATGTGACCGGCCACAGGCCAAGCCACGTGCCCGCTAACATGCCCAGCCACATCCCTGCCTGCATGCCCTCCCACTTGCCCGCCTTCTCCGACCGTGACGTTGGGCACGTGCTGGCTCATCCCACCCACGCGTCCCATGCCATCTCTTAATGTCCTCGACAGGCGCCTCGTCCAACACTCATTACCTTGCCAGTTGCTCGACCTCTCCTGCGTGCGCTCCGTCCCGTCTGGTTGCTCCCGTCCGTCTCAGGGTCCTGGCTATGATTACTCCCACGCATATGTATGAATGGGGTTGTACTTCCGCCCTCATAACAATGGCAGGCAACATAAGGTTTGAATCTTTGGTTCAATAGCACATTTCCTTGTGATGCAATTGCTCTACAAACACTCGGCTCTTGGTAGTTCAGCGCAAAGGATCCATGGGCACTTGGCTCTACGGTGTTCGGCTCTCTGGTGTTTAGCTCACTGGCACTTGGCTCCTAGTACTCAGCTCTATCAGCTCTATGTTGTTAGACTCTCTAGTGCTTGACTCTCTCGACTCTCCGGTGCTCGGCTATCTCGGCCCTCTAGTGCTCGGCTCTCCCGACTCGCTCGGCTCTCTCGGCCCTCTCGGCTCTCTCGGATCTCTCGGCTCTCCGGTGCACTTCTCCCTCGGTTCTCTGATTAGTTTCCTGTAGATGCGGACATGCCGCCCACCAAGAAAGCTTCCACTCCTTGCTCAGTGCAGCAGTCTAGCCCCTCCTCAGGTTTGCCTATGCGCGGGGTCGTGGGGAAGGCTCGCAGATGTAAAAAAGAAATCCTGTAGAAAGCGCAAGCAGAAATACAGGAAGCTGATTATGATGCTATGGTTTCCCGTGGGTGTCTCACTGATGCAGAAATTCGCAGTGAATTTGAGACCCTAGTTCCGAACCCAGGGACTACCAGGGGTAGGGTGACCCTATATTAGAAAACTCTTGATTACCATTGGTCCCAGAAAATGGTGCTTGGCACGACACTTGCAGACAGAGACGAAGCCAAAGCTGAAATTCTCCTTCAATGGGATGAAATGGTCGATTTCTTGAAGCAATTCTCTTTAATCAGCAGTATCTAGCTCATCATTTCGAGATCACTCTCGCAAAAGAACCAACTACCCAGCCTACCCAGGTTACAGACGGGTTATACCAGTAGTTAGATCTGTATGTTTGCTATTTTGTTTAGATTTTTTTTATGCTACTTCAGGGCACTTATACTTGTTAGTATGTCTGTTAAACTCTTTCTCTGTAAAGTCTAGTTTCCTCTTAGGATGACTGCTCTCAACTCTGTTTGCAACTCTATTTTAGGGTCTGTTTTCTTGGTTAAGAGAGGGTCCGGTACATCTGTGTTACTATTTATTTTTATGAAGGCAATATAAGGATTTCATCTAGCTTACAAAAAAAAAATCAAAATCATATATAAAAAATATACCACCTTTCACACCATATATGAATGTGGATACCTAACAAAAGTGGAATTATCATTCACAAATCCAATGGGTAGATTTTGATATATGTTGGGTTTGTGCTCATGAACCAACCTCCCCCAACTCCTTGTAAAAAGAATACCATTAAGTGTACCTTTGTCACTTGGCTTTCCGAAATGCAATTTTGGAATAATGCACCATTGTAAACCTCAAAATTTGTAGTTCTTGAATGCTCCTTCGAGTCACTCTGACACCACTTGGAATGACCCCAAGCACAACCCAAACCTCCTATAGGTTTTATTATAGTGATGGAACATTTGTTTATGGTGAAGTTCTCATCTTTGAGAAATTGCATTAGAATTCGCACCATTATGATGCTTAAATTTTGTTGAGGTCGTGGCCACATTCTTCCTGTGATATTAATTCCAACATTTTCCAAACAAAATGATGCATGAGAGCATTATAATGATTACCCACTTATGAATCTATATGTGATCATGATTGACTTTGAGTGTGGTTAGATTTGTTAGTTTAAATGGATGTGATTAAAGGATAAGTAATTAATGTCCTACCTATTAAATATTTAATACTTTGCACCTTAATCATATGGAAATTATGCCAACACACAATACTACATTTAGCCTGTGTGATATCACCTCAATTTTGCTCACATGTGACATTCAAGTGACCATTCTTGAGGTCATTACCAATTCATATTAAAACACGTAATACAAAATATCATCCTCCCTCATGGCGATTTGGTACCCTAGCAATCAAATTCAAACCTTTAGTTTATTGCTTCTTTGATCACATAGGTAGCCTTCCATATAAAAAGTGTTAATCATGTAGGAAATACTTTGATACCTATACAATCCTGGTAACTAAGGAACTCAACTACATCTGCAACCCATTAATGGAAAGGACTAGGTTGACTGGTGCTAGGGTGGCTTTACACCACTGGTATACAAGGTTGATTCAAGCTCCCATCTCATGAATGCTTAGTCCTTTAGCATCCCAAGGGGTTTAATCAAGCCCATGGGATCCCACTTGGATGAGGAGCATTTATATTGAATATAGTTCAACATTGGAGCTCCAATTTTTCCTATAAAAAGAAGGCCATGAGGTTACAATACAAGAAGAGGAATAATTGCAAGGTTATGCTAGAGAATGAACTTTGAGGTTATACATCTCTCTCTTTCGTCTATACCATACATTTCCCCTCATGCATTCTTATGTTCTTTCACCAAAGAACCAAGGATTTTTCATAGACTATAGTTAGAGAGAGAATTCAAGGAGAAAAAGGACCCATCCCAAGGAAATTTTGGATTCCACTTGCGCCCATTCACTCTTATCAAGGTGATATTATGTGTTTTTTATTTTCCATTGGCCTATAATATGAATAATTTTGTTTCCCTTCATTGCTTTGCATTTTAAACAATGTTCTTATGGTTTAAATCAAAATTTCGCCATTTCTATGATTTCTCATTGCTTACTTGAAGTTGTATTACTCTTGTGCTTGTCTCATAACTAGAAATTATCTGATGTTTAACTCACAACCTAGCTAAATGAATGGGTTTTCTCACCATTGAAACAAAACGTGCATATAATTGTGTTGGACACCTTTCATAGATCTAGCGTTTGTCAAAAATCAAACAACATAGTTTCATTATTGAGACCTTAACCAATTCAAAGTAATAGAGATGCATTGGAGGTTGGAGAAGCTGGCTAAGATTCAATATAGACTCAAAGAAAGAATCTCGAAAATTTTCCCATCATGAAAGCACCTATGTAGAAAAGGATGTTGTAATATTAAAACATAGATACTTGAGTGTTTGCATGATATTTTTTGGGTAAAATTCCGAGTAAACTTGTAGGAATGATTTGAAAGGCTCATAGAGAGGGATTAGTTTTAGTGTTCACCATCTAGATTTGGATGGACTCCCGAGAACCTATTAAAGATCTAATGGTATGACCATAAGTTAACCTGAGCAGTTTATTTTTGGAATACCTTAGAAGTGGGGAAGGGAACATTGAAGTGAATGATGGTGATACATTATTCAAAGATAGGAGAAGTGTTTTGGATGGTTCATGAATAAATAATAGAGGATCAATCGAATAGGATTTATGAATAATGAAATAAAATGATCTTTTAGTGGTCAATGGGCATATGGTGGAAGGATGTGGTGGAGTAAGTAGTGAGAAACCTATTGATGATCAAATCAACCCTAGGTTAACCAACAACAATGGGGGCTTCTCATGGATATATCATAGAGTTTCAATAAAAGGCTCCATGACTAGCCTGAATGATATAGGTGGCGAGAATAATAGAATGGTGATTTATAAAGAGATCCTCCCAATAAATATTTTATTACGATGAAATTGAGGGCTCATCTCAAATGAGATCAATAGCCCAAAATACATGAGAGGATCATCAAGTCAACAATTTGCTTGCAATGATGACTCATTGGATTTGCTTTGTGTGTCCTTTATTAACTTATCTTTGTTCCATTACCTAAGTATGAATCCTATTTCAAACAAATCACATATGAATTCTATAGATTTATCAGTTACCCCACATGCTAATATAGGAGCATAAGACATATTTGTTTGAATTCAAACCTTCAGTTTAGTAAGTTTGGTTTGGAAACATAATTTACTATGTTGAGGCTTGAGGTAAAGTCTCTGAATAAGTTCACCACTATGTTTATCAACATGATGTCGGAGTTCCTTCTTATAGAATTGGCTATCCAACAAATAGGTAATTAAATTTACAATAGGTAAATGACCTACTGTACCCAACAAAGTCCGTTTCTTATCATATTTGTCTATCCAATTTTTAACCAAGACAATTATTTTCCAAGAAGATAGAGATACTCGTCAATTGTATCCATGGTGGTTATGTTGGTTCTCCTTGCTTATATAAGTAGGGAAATTTCTTGCTTTCATTCTTTGGCATGTACATCCAAAATGATTTTTAATATGGATTTGGATCAATGAAAAAGAGGTCAAGACAAAGCTACATATCACCGAGGTAAACCATTTGAAAAATTAAGATGTAATGTATTGAAGGATTTGGTTTCAAGGATTTATTATGTTAATAGGTTAAGGTCACATCATGCTAAATTGAACCTTAGTATAGAGTGGGAAAACCTGAATAGAAAAATAAGGATTTTGAGTTTTATTTTGATTCAAATTCATAACTTGAAAATGGGTTTAGGGTTAGTAAAGGTTTTGAAGGACCCTAGTATGATATATTAAGAAATAGTGATGATCTTATTGTTAGAAGCAAGAAATTTTTTTTACACAGTCAAGACATTTCGCTAGAGATTTCCCAAACCCGTGTTCCACATGCACATATTGTAGAGCATTAGATAATACCATTGAATATTGTCCACAACTCATAGCAAAGTGGCAAGCAAAAGGTAACCAAAACCGGAATCAAAATGTTCAGAATATCACAGTAGAACCAAGGGAGAAACCACCCACTATCGTTGTAGTTACATGAGGCGAAGCTGCGATAGGAGATGATAAGGGAATGCATGATAACCAACACGACCCTAGAGTTATACCAACAACACAACGCCTTGTCCTGTTTGATGTCTAGAAAGAGAAAGAGACATTCGTCGAATCAAGGAGAGAGTTTGCTGCTAACCACAAGGGACCCTCGACACCTATCTCACCGCCAGTAAATGACAAAGTTCCTATATATGACATGTCGCCTTGTTATGACCTCTCAGTTCCAAGGAGGCCTCAAGGAAAGATATGTGCCCTGAGAAATTTTTTGAAGAGTTATTTAGATTTAATTAAGGATGAAGAAGCATTAAGGGAATTGCATATTTTAACTGAACAATCAGAAAGAGAGGTGGTAGAGCCTACTCAGGAAAGGGTTGTAACCATTTGTAAAGGAGGAGGAAAACAATAAAGGAAATGCGGCTTAATGTGCAGAAGCTTCTTATTCTCCTGATGATGATCCAAGAGTAGGGATTGAAACGTCGAGAATTTCTAAAAACTTAACACAGATCCTTTCTTCTTCTATCTTCTACTACTACGTATGGCCATCTTTAAACATGGATTTTATCATTCTAGATTTGGGATCAGATGTGAATATCATCACTAAGCAGACTTGGGAAAATATTGGGAAACCTAAGTTAGTGTGGACACCTATTCAATTAAAATTGGCTAACCAATTGAAAGTGATTCCATTTGGAAGAATGGAAGGTGTTCTTGTTGAAGTGGAAGGAATGTGAAGCTTTGCTGACTTTGAAGTCATAGAGATAGTCGATGATACTAACATGTATCCTACATTGCTTGGTATAGATTGGGCTATTGAAAACCAGACTATTATAAAACTGAAGAAAAGGTTGATGACATTTGAAGGAGGGAACATCATTTTTGTTGCACCTTTGGATCCTTTGGAGGGTTCGAGGTATGTCGAACCTATTAGAGAAGAATATGATGTCCAAGATTTAGAGAATATTTATAACATAACTTCAAGAGTAAATGACTATGTCAACCCCACAACAAATGGTACCTTTATATGGCACATCATTAGTTCATTCTCATCAGATTTTGATGAAGCATTGGAAAATTGATAGACTAGGTTACATGAAGTATCGATGCGGAGGTGTGCTCATATCACAAAGTCAGCACGTCGGATTGGAACAGAGGTATGTGATCTCCCTACTTATGAGGGGTTACCAAATTTAGCTGCTTTCATTATTGATTTTGAACTCAAGGTACCTGAGCAAAAACAATTGTTAGCCTTAGATGTAGAATTGAAGGCTACCCTCGCAAGGTGGTGGGATATCCATAAGGTATATATAGAGGGTTGGCCGCAGTGTTGCAGGTTGTTGGATATTAGGTTTGGAGAAGGGATTTCATATGTTGGAATAAAGTACGATGGGATAACTAGTCATGTGGATCATTTGGTAACATGTACTAAGACATGTGAAGGTATACCTCAAAGGGAGTGGGCCATATGTTTATCCATAAACTAGATACTATACCCATAAATTGGTATACAATGCCAGAACTTCAACGAGCCACAACAAATTGGGATGATCTAGCCATGAATTTCATAAGGACGTTCAGTTATGAAGAAGAGATTCCAATAGTGGATGCAACATTACAAGTCATTAAGGCCAAAATATTTGAAGAAGTACCGGTACCATTATCTGAGGTGCCATGGTGGACTGCAACACTTGAGCAAGCTTAGGAATGATATAATATTGCTAGGGACCTAGATGATGATCCAAGGGATGTGCATATCCCAAAAACATAAGGAAGTTGATACCTTAAAGGTCCTGAGATTACATTTGGTAAATTCTTGCAACCATTGAAGAAAAAGAAGGTAAATATCAGTTCAAAAGAACATCCTAAATTTTCTAATATTGGATATTATTGGGATGATGAGACTATTGGTAAACTAACTGACTTATTGCATGAGTATCAAGACTTGTTTCCTACTATTTTTTCAGGTATGAAGGGCATTTTGGGGGATTTGGGAGAAATGAAGATCCCACTGAAACTGGATGCAAAACCCATTAAGCATAAACCTTATAGGTTGAATCCCCGATATAAAGAAAAGGTGAAATCTATGATTAACAATATGTTGGAAGCATGAATCATTGAACCTGTCGAATAATCTGAATGGATTAGTCCAATGTGTTAGTTTTTCATCGTTTAATTCAATATGATCTAGGATATTATCTGAGAGAACAACATGCACAGCATATCAAACACAAGAGACAAGAGACACAAAGCATTTCACCGGGGAAACCATAAAGGAGAAAACTCCGCAACTTCATCAGAGATAGAATGAGCAATAATACAAAACCCCAAAACAAAGAGATGGTCTCCAACAACTTACTCCTCCTCCACTTGTGCGAACTTCTCTCTCTCACTTGTATGAATTGAGTGAGTGAGTGAATGTGAGTGAGTGAATAAATAGAGAGCCTAGCTCTCTATTTATACTTCACCTTTCACTTTACCTTTACCACTTGACAAGTCGGCCTCAACTAAAGTTGATTGGGCTGACTCCTTTAGGGGACTTAAACAACCCAATGCAAATGACTCTATGGGAACTAATTCCCCGACTTACATGGGAGGAATGACCTTAATGAATTTACATGACCCAAGTACAATAATGACTTCTCCGATCGGAGGAATAAACATCTCCGTTAGAGGTACAACAATAAAATACAAATACAATATAAAATATACAAGTAAATACATTCCAAAGTTACAAATACATCAACACTCCCTCTTAACTAGGAATGTATTCTCTTGACATAGTTCATCAACACAATTCTTCGTCACTAGATCATCATCAAACTTGCTACTACTATCTCAACCATCAATCTCCAATATACTCGTCATAGGAATTTGTACAAAGCCAACCCTTTTTCATGCTGGATGTAGGCCTAGCCTCCATGTAGGTCTTCATCATCTCTACAAGCAAGCCATCTAGTAGGTACATCTCAGGACTTATTATATGCCTCTGCAAAACCTCCAAGATCTCCCAGGACTGATTATATGCTACTGCAAAACCTGAAGGAGAATCCTAGGACTGATTATATGCCACTTGCAAAACCTGCAAGATCTCCTAGGACTGATTATATGCCACTGTAAAACTTGAAGGAGCATCTCAGGACTGATTATATGCCTCTGCAAAACCTGTGTACCCTACTGTTACCTCATTGTCTTCAGACCATCTCATCATCAATGGATCACAACCCAAATGCACACCACACAACACTTACACCACCCGACATGGGAGAACACATATGCCACCATTCGGGGAAGGCTCCAGCCCTTAATTTTTCACCATGGGAGAACACATCTACCAACATGTGAAAAATGGATTCAACCCTTACATCTACACCATGGGAGAACACATCTAACACCATGTGAGAATGGCTCCAGCAATTACATCAACGACCATGGGAGAACACATATACCACCATGTCGAAAAAGCTCGAAAATTACATCTACGACCATGGGAGAACACATCTACCACCATGTCGGAAAAGCTCAGAAATTACATCTACGACCATGGGAGAACACATCTACCACCATGTAAGAAAATCCCATGTGAATCTACGTCTTCCGAACTCATCACTTTCCCTTGGAGGGAACCTCGATCTCAAGTACACCAAGCTTCTCTCTGAAGTATTCAAACTTCACTCTGGCCAATGACTTGGTCAATACATCAGCTATCTGCTCATCCTTTGCAACATACTGGAGCCTCACTGCTCCTCTCTACGCCATATCCATGATATAGTGGTACTTGATCTCAATGTGCTTCGACTTGTCATGGAACATTGGGTTCTCAGACAACTTCACACAACTTTGGTTGTCACAATGTATACAAGTCGCGTCCAATTGGAGATCAAACAAATCAGACAGTAGCTCCCTTAGCCACACTACCTCACAAATAGCCGAGCAAGCTGCGATATACTCTGCTTCGGTTGTACTCAGTGCCACACAGGACTACTCCTGCTAAACCAAGAGATCACACCTGATCCCATACTGAAGCAACACCGCGAAGTGCTCTTCCTATCAATGGCACTGCTTGCCCAATCAGAATCAACATAACCCTCCAGGTTAATCTTTTGATTCGCATCATACTTGAGCCCATAATCAACTGTACCCTTCAGGTACCTCAGAATATGCTTTGCAGCAATCAAGTGAACATGTCTCGGATCCGTTAGGAACTGGCTCAATGTGTTCACAACAAAGAAAATATATGGTCTCGTATTCGTCAAGTACATCAAGGACCCAATCATCTGACGATAGCATCGACCAACTCTGATGAAGCATCACTCAATAGCTTCAGGTTCGATGCCATAGGTGTGGCCATGGCCTTGCATTCCATCATCCCGAAACTCTTCAGGATCTATACTACATACTTCCCTTGTCCAAGGAAAAAATCTCATCTGATCTCAACCACATATCTAATCAAAAGAATCATGCCAAGATTCTTTAAATCTGAGATCTACTCCCTCTGAACTAAAGTTTTCTATATCTGAGTATTGTCCTCCCTCTGTGACTGAACATCATTCACACCCTGCATTGAGTGATCTTCTACATATCTATCTTTTCCATCTCCCTTCAAATGGGTCTACTGATATGAGCCTTAAGATCACTCGAACTCTATGGTGAGTTCCTTCTTGCATCCATCTGTATATAGAAACCATCTTCAACCTTGTAGCAAAGGTTGAAATCCGCATCACCCGTGGTGGTCATCAAGATCATCAAATGACTATCGATCCTGGGTACCTATTGAACCCGTACAAATATTTCTTCAATCATGTGATTCTCTATCGAATCCTGGGAGTTTGATGGATATGCACTTCTTCTTCATTTACACCATTCAAGAGAATGGTCTTGTCATCCATGGGTGTAATCTATCTCTAGAAGTGTGTCTAGCCACTGGAGAAAACATCTCGCCATGATCCTCTCCCTATTTCTGAGAGAATCCTCTATCCATGAGCCTTCCTTTGTACTTCTATAGTATGCTTGATTTGTAAGTCTTCTTGTTGAACAGACATCACTTGTTCTTCGGAACAAGTGTTCATCATCCTTCTTTTGTAGATCATAGTACACGATCTTTCCTACAAATCAAATTCAATTACATGATTAGTAACACTTCATAATTATCAAATCATGTAGACATTTCAATGATAACCTATTATGCATACGATCTTTCCTACAAGTCAAGTTTAATTGCATGATTAGAAACATCTCATAGTTTTCAGAACAAATTCATACACATAAAAACATAAGTCATATAGTCATACAATTATCTTAGCCAATGCTTCAATACAACATTTATCCATATCCCGTAACTTTCTAGATGCCTTCCATCTCTACCAGAACATTGTTAAGAGTGTGCACTACTCCAACATGTCAGCAAAGAGGTTTCAATCTAGATAAGTAGCAATGGAGTGTTGTACAGTCCCATAGGCCACTTACCCATTACTTGCATATTAGTAGTATCTTGTTCATTAATGCAACTTTTCTAACATGCATAATATACATCCTAAATCTAGGAACAGAAGTATGTACATGACTGCACAACATCATTTAAGTAATCATATATACAAGAAATGACAATTCAAATACTTATAATTGTTTGGTTGTTGGGTGGACTCCCTCTCAAACTTTGCTTCCTTGCAGGAACTACTGGAGTGTGCTCCCTCTTGATCTCTATTTTCCCTTTGTTATAGAATCATGATTATATGTCTTTGAACTTCTATCCATCCTGGACCACTATGCATGCTTACTAGTTTCATCATTGTGTCATCCTCAAGATCTCATACATAATCATACATTCATTAGTATAATCTCAATACTATCAAAACATTATAATCCTATAATCTTAACATGTATGGTCATGATCATTTCATACACAGGTAATTTATCACAAGCGTTAGTATTCAAGGTTTCAGGGATTACTTCTTTTATTCATGCATATTCTTATTTGACCATAGGAATCTTCTAGTTTGTCATATCATTAATCAAACTAAGAAACATAATATTCATAAACCCATGATTACTCAAACTTATAACTTCATGAATAATCATTATCAATCATACAAAAGTATACTTATATAATATCCTAACACAAGGTAGGATTCTAACTTGATATAGGAAAACATACCTGGATTATCATGCTTGTTATCGATGTCTAACATACCCAAACAATGTCTTCTTTGTTCTCTTCAATGATTTAGAGACCTTGTGCTAGTAACCTACATATCTCATAAGTTAAGCATTGTAGAACCAAATTATACATACCTCATAAGTAGAGCTTCTATGTGATCAACGACTGTGGATGGGTCTTTGTCTGCATGTTACCATGGTCATACATTCTTGATCTATAACTTGATTTGTCTTTCTTGATGTACCTTTCATGTTAGCAAACAACAACATCCTCATACAACACCACAATGCATTAGTACAATCATAAGTGTCATAACCCTAATCAACGAATGCCTTCTATCATTAATAGGCATTCATAATTTTACTAAGGTGATCAGAAAAGTCTAAAATTAATCATGATTGTACTAACCTCAATAATATGAATACAAACATATCATGAACTTAATCATGAAACAAATTTCAAAACATACATGTATCTCCTCAAGTCATACCTGTCGAGATTGCTTGTAGTCTTCTCTATAAGGGTAAAACCCTAACCATCCAAGGTAGATCACTTGTAAACATATTATATAGGTTCATTGTGCTAGAATGATAGAATATCAGTTCCATTTAAACCTCCTTCATTACTGCCCTATGGGTCTCCCAACTTTGCTAGGGTTTCTTCTTACTTGGAAACCCTAATTTTCACTCTCCATTTGCTAGGGTTGCTAGGGTTTCTTCCTCCCACAACATCTTGATGGAGGATTAATATCTATGATGAATGGATTCCAAATCCATTTTCAAAGTTTCCAATGTTTCATCAGGTGTCTCCAACATTGTATCAGGTCATGCCATACCTAAAAAATGAAAACCCTAAGTGAGAGCTTCTTCCTCCTCTTCTTTGATTTCCTCCGTTGAGCAATTTCATATGTGTCGTATTATTTCTAGTGTATCTCTAAAATGTCAGACCTGCAGGGTCTAAAACTTTGGCCAGTGGTATCCTAACCTGTCATATTTCCAACCCCATAGGGTTTAGATTCATTGGATTCTCCATCAAATATATATGCTCAGTTTCCCAACATGATCTGTTTAAGGGATGAAACAACATATCGAACTTGTATGGAGTGCCATGTGTCACTGTTTCAAATTAGGCCTCTGAAACTCGGACCTGTGAAACTTCAGTCTGTGCCCTAACTTTCACATTTTACGGAATTCTGTTTGGAGCTTCCTAGCCAGAGATATGATCTTTTTACCTAGGTCACATGTTTAGGGCTTCACTCTGGAAGAGGAAGAAACCCTAACTTTTACGGATCATATCTCAGAAAGTACAATGAATCTGAGTCTAAAACTCGGACACAACATACAAGAAAGTTTCATCTTCGTCCTGTCCAAGTTTCATATCCTGAACCTTCGCCAAAATTGATTTATAGTGAAAGTTCCACGATGACTAGGTTTTGCTATACAAAGCCCTAGCTTTCAAATTGTCACAAGTGAAACAAGTGTCGTAAATGCCATACATTGCCTTCCCTTAGGATAGCTCTGATACCATGTTATTTTTTCATCATTTAATTCAATATGATCTAGGATCTTATCTGAGAGAACAACATACAAAGCATATCAAACACAAGAGACACAAAGCATTTCACCGGGGAAACCATAAAGGAGAAAACCCCGCAACTTCCTCAGAGATAGAATGAGCAATAATACAAAACCCCAAAACAAAGATATGGTATTCAGCAGCTTACTCCTCCTCCACTTGTGCGAAATTATCTCTCTCTCACTTGTACGAATTGAGTGAGTGAGTGAATAAATAGAGAGCCTAGCTCTCTATTTATACTTCACCTTTCACTTTACCTTTACCACTTGACAAGTCGGCCTCAACTAAAGTTGACTGGGCCGACTCATTTAGGGGACTTAAACACCCCAATACAAATGACCCTAGGGGAACTAATGCCCCGACTTACATGGGAGGATTGACCTCAATGACTTTACATGACCCAAGTACAATAATGACCTCTCTGGCCAGAGGAATAAACATC
Organism: Larix kaempferi; assembly: GCA_027924585.1. Classification (NCBI taxonomy): domain Eukaryota; kingdom Viridiplantae; phylum Streptophyta; class Pinopsida; order Pinales; family Pinaceae; genus Larix; species Larix kaempferi. The sequence continues at coordinate 8,019,732 of BSBM01000584.1, forward strand.
TCCATCGGAGGTACAATAATAAAATACAAATACAATATAAAATATACAAGTGAATACATTCCAAAGTTACAAGTACATCAACACAATGGTGGTTCAAGATAAGAAAGCTGGTGAAATTCAAATTTGTGTAGACTTAATAAAATTGAATGATGCATGCTTGCATGACCCATTTCCTACACCTTTTATGGATGAAGTGTTAGAAAGTGTTGGTGGTCAAGAAACTTATTCATTTACTGATGGGTTTTCTGGTTACCATCAGAACATGATTTCTAAAGAAGATCGACATAAAACCACATTTTCCACTGAATGTTTTTTTTTTTTTTTCATACAACCACATTTTCCACTGAATGGAAATTATGAATGGTTATTCAGCTTAAATAATGCCCTAGCAATCTTTTCTAGAGTGGTTGTCACAATGTTTAAGGAATTCATTCATAAATTCCTAGAGGTATATTTTGATGACTGGATGGTTTATGGGTTGATAAAGAATCATATTAAGAGCATGAGATTGATGTTAGATCATTGTAGACAATATCAAATATCTTTAAATCTAAATAAATGTATTTTATGTGCTCCATTTGGTATATCGTTGGTACATGTAGTTTGTAAACAAGGCTTGTTGATGGACACTACGAAAATAACTATCATATTAGATCTTCCACCACCGAAATCAGTACGAAAATTGAGGACAACTTTGGGACATACGGGTTACTATAGGAAATTTATTAAAGGATATGCGCATATTACAAACCCAATGGAAAAATTGTTAAATAAAGATATTAAGTTCCAGTGGAATGAAGAGTTTCAGTAGAGCACCGACACATTAAAGGAAAAGATGGTGACAACACCTATTCTAGTATTTCCATATTGGAGAAAGGAGTTACATGTGCATGTTGATGCTTCATCCATTGCTTTGGGTGCAGTTCTTGTTCAACCAGGGTAGGGGTCTATTGATCATCCTATTGCGTTCACCAACAGGAAATTATCCACAGTAGAAATGGATTACACTACGATAGAACGAGAGGGATTAGCTATGGTATATGCTTTACAAAATTTCAGGAATTATTTGTTAGGAGGTCATTTTAAAATGTCCATTGATCATTTTGCTTCAAGGTACTTGGTCAAAATGCTAGTGATAGGGGGGTAGATATGCAAATGGATACTATTATTCCAAGAAAATGATTTTGAAATTGTAGTTAAGCCAGGAAGACTAAATGCAAGTCCCAACCATTTGTCGAGGTTAGAAACATGAGAAGAACCAGTTAGTCTGGACGATAGCATCCCGGATGCGCAACTATATAATGTGGAGATGGTATATGAATATTTCAAAGACATTGTAAACTTTTTGACTACAGGTATGGCCCCACAAGGGTTTATTGTAGCAAAAATAAATAGTTGGTTGTCAAAGAAACATATTATTAGTTGATAGTGGGAAATTATATAAGCTAGGACTTGATGAAATCTTGAGAAGATGTGTTTTGGAGCATGAGAGACCCTTGATTCTAGCCAAAGCTCATGATGGTGTTGTAGGAGGCCACTATGCAGGAAAAGCAACAACGGAGAAAATATTGAGGGAAGAACAATGGTGTACCACTAGACATAAGGATACCAAGGAATATTTTAGATCTTGTGATATATGCCAAATAATTGGGAAACTATCAAGGAGGGATGAGATGCCATTACCACCGCAGGCGACGTTGCAAGCTTTCGATAAGTGGGTTGTCGATTTTGTCGAACGAATTAACCCACCTTCGAAGAGGTCAGGAGCATGGTATATCATCACTACGACATATTATCTAACTAGATGGGTTGAGCCTGAGCTAGTAAAATAATGTAGTGCTGCAACTGCTACGAATTTTTTATTTCAAAATGTAGTTACCAGATTGGCTTCCCTCGCGTTTTATTGAGTGACCAAGGAACTCACTTTGTGAACAAGACTATTGAAGCACTCACACAATAATTCCAAATTTATCATTAGAAGGGAACCCCATATCATCCTCAAGCTAATGGAGATGTCAAAGCCTTTAATAAGATTTTGGAACAAGCTTTCACTAAATTTTGTAATGTGAACCACGACGACTGGGATTTGAAGGTCCCTACAGTTTTATGGGCTTATAGAACAACTTGCAAGAAGTTGGCGGGTCAAACACCTTTCAGATTGGTATATGGGCAAGAGGTTATTATGCCAATGGAGTATATTGTACCCATCTTAAGAATTGTTGCATTCATAGATACGTTAGATACTGGTGCAGTAGAAGAACGACTGTCATAGTTGCTACAATTAGAGGAATACAAATTTATCACATGATTTTACTAGCAAGTTCAGAAGGGAAGGGAAAAGGCATGGCATGACTACCACATCAAGTAGAAGCATTTCCAAGAGGGATATTTATTTCTCCTATATGACAGAAAGTTTCTCAAACATACGGCTAAGCTAAGAATACATTGGTTAGGGCCTTATGTGATTAAGTACATCACAGGAGGGGGTGATATAGAACTACAAACAATAAATGACAGAATTATGAAGGGATTAGACAATGGGAGTTGACTGAAACTATATAGGGACATCCAAAATTACTTTCAACATTGAGCAGAAATGGCAAGGTCTAGGTGCCAAATGCTATTAAAATAGGCACTGGGCATTGAACTAAGTCTGCATATAGAATATAAGTAGAAAAAATAAAGAAAATTATGTTGGTAAAGTGTTATTTTTGTCAAAGCGGGGGTCTATATATATAGTCGTTTATTCATGTCGAAGTTGAAAACATGTCTTAGATGATAGAAATGATAATTAAAAGTCGCATGTGTAATCGAAATGGCCAGAAAAGTACTTAAAAGCCGCATTAATGAAAAAGAAAAAGGTGATAGCCGGAGACAATAAATGCATTTAATATAGAAAGACGACGAAATAGTGGGAACTGTGGCATATTTGGTCAAGTGCACAAAATCTACAGATACTACGGCGAAAAGATTGGATTATGAGCCATTAAAGAGATGGAAATATTGGGAATTCAAGTTCAAAGTGCATTGTACATTGTTGAGAAGCAAGCGAAGAGAAAAGCCGAAGACAAACATACTATGTGAGAGGTTATGCGTGAAAGGACACTTGAAGATATCATTCAAGAATTCATGGCGTCTAGATTGTTGGGAGCTCAAAGAGAGCCACAGGTGGTCTGGGAGTAGGTACCAACAGTACCTCTTGGTTCATCAAGGAATACAACAAGAAGGACACCTAATTCGCAGAGTCACGAGGCTATAAGTAAGCACATAAATGATGTAGGGGAATCCACATCTGTAATGTTGTTTGGGTTTCCATAATATATACCATCAAGAAAACAGAATGCCAAACCGATCCAATTACCTAAGAATGCTAAATACACATTGGTCACGCTAGAGATTCTGACTGGATTTTTGTAGGTGGGAGACATGACGGGGAAGGTTCCAAACTTAAAGTATGCAAACCATGATTTGGCAGACAAGTTGAAGTTCCCAGTGTTTGTGACAGATAAGTATTCATGGATGGTTCCCAATGTAGAAGGGGGATCTTATGTCCTAGAACCATTAGAATGGGCTTCAAAGTTGGAAAAATATGGCATTTTGGCTCTCTTGAAGATTCCACACTTTGGTAGGAGTATGGAAACAAATGCCTATGTAAAGCATATATTACTGTGTGTCCATGGCGGATTCCTGTGGTTGGATAGGTAGATTTCAATTGATACAAACCTAGTGATGAGGATTATGGGTCTTCCAACTTAAGGGTTAGATCCAGAATCCTATTTCATGGGAAAGGAGAAGTACCAAGAGCTTGCAAACAAAATGTAGGATAAATATGAGCTAGAGAATAGAAACCGGGGTTATGAGGTATCCTCCATTAAGGATCAGGATGTTCGATTTACGACAAATATTTTTGTAAGTAAATTGCTGCTAAAATGTCGGCCCGACCAAGTTCCTGCATCGGTGATCGCATTAGAAGAATAATGTATTGAAGGTGTCTAGATGAATTGGGAGACATTCATACTTAACGAATTCTTGAGTGATTTCCATGATGTGCAAGAAGGAAGTACTCTTTTTCACTATCCATGGTTTTTATTATTGATTGCTTTGGTTTCTTGGGAAGAGCCAATATATTCTTAGTTTGCGAAGGTACTACCTGGCTGTCCTATGGCCACACGGTTTGCATCATTATGGGTCAATGATAATGCATATCGGTAGGGGGATTCCAATATTATACTTTACTTGTATAAGGAATCTATTCAGTTCAGCCTTAATAATGTCCCTAGGATAGAACCTCATGTCGTGGATCTCATTAAGAATATCATTTAGTTTAAGGAAATGCCACAACATATGTATATTCAAGCTCACAAGGATCCTAATTAGGAGTGGTTACCGACACACTACAAGTTGACGGAGTAGGATATCGGTGGAATCATTCATAAATGGCTAGCAGAATGGAAGGTGCTCGTTTCTTAGGAAGAATTGTCTCCACCCGTGTCGTAGGATGCAAATGAAAAGGAACAACAAAATGGGGGAGGTAATAAAGGACAAAACGAATAGGTTGAAGGAATGTCTACTGGGACAAGAGGAACTAGGGGCGCAGGATAAGACCCACAATAATCACAAGAGAAATATAGGGAGTCTGGTGCAACACAACCTATCCCTTTAGCCAAGGGAAAAAGAAAATTTTCAAAAGCACCAGTAGGGTGGAAAACAAAGATAAAAGATCATAAGGAGTATGCAGTCTTGGAATTAACAGAAGATGATGTGGAGTTGCTGACAAGAATATTTAAAGACACCATAAAGGATATTTGGAAAAAAGGTGTAATTGTGCACTTGAAGCTTTATGGAGGAATTTTAACTCAGATAAGTGGGCTACATGAATTTTTAGAATGAATGCAGATAGCATCAAATACAAAGGATGCAATAGCAGAAACACAGGGTAAGTAGAGAGGCCAGTGTCGCAGCCACTTTCAGCTGTGTAGTCACAAGTCATAAGAATACCTCCAAAATCATTGAAATGTCGAGAACAAGAAATACTTGTTGGTGTTGAAGGATTGAGCTATGTTGCTATGCATTTAGAAAGATACCTATGCATACTCTACACTTTATCATGGTTGATGAAATTAATGGATGAGAAGAATATAGTTTCAGTCAAATGATGAAAAAGAGTTTAGAGCAGGATGAACTTGCAGATAAATATAAGGGACTTCAAAAAGAACGAGATGTCATAGTTGAACAAAAGGATAGGCTACATAAAACCATAGAAACAATTTGCAGTGAAGTTCCTGAGGTTGAAATGGTAGAAGAAACACCACTTGAGAGCAAGCTATCAAGTTCGGATGAAGTCATCAAGGGATTTAAATCAAGAATTAGTGACTTGGAAGCACAAGTAGTGCTAGGTACACCGCAAGAGTTGCAGAATAAACTAGACGAGGAATTTAAAGCTTCAGTAGCAAGCATTAAGCATTAGAGGTAGAATGTGTGAAGTTGTTTTATGAAATTGTGCAGGCTTGGGCCACTTTGATGGATGACAAAGGTTTGTAGGAAAAAAATACTAAATTGGAAAGTGCGTAGTCCAGAGATGCGAATCTCAAGGATGTTATCAAGACATTGCCACCATAAGAAAGAATGACAAAGACAGTCAAGAATAAGCAACTACAAGTAGAAAACAATTGTTGAGAGACGATCGGCATAGGTGAAGTCAGTAGGTAGAATATCTGCATAATGAAGCGGTCCGTGTATCCGACATCATTTGAGGAGAGAACGAGCAAATAAATACGACAGTACAACTAGTTGAAGAACAAGTACTTGACAGTTTAATTGTGCATCTAGTCAAGGATCTGACAAAGCATGCTGAAAAAGTGAAGAATACTTTCATATCGGTAAAGGAAAGGTATGATCATTTTTTTATGCAGTGGAAACCACTGCAGGTTCAACAATAAAGTGGCTCGAGACAAGCCACATCTGAGTGTTGGGGGCCTATTGGACCTAGAACGTTTTGGAGCAGTTAATAGAGTTTTGCAACCAGTTTTGGTGTGTGAACAGAGGTAGGAAGAAGTGATCCAGAAAAGCAGGATCAACTCCGATGTAGTGGCTAAGGAATAAGGAACAAGGGGCGTTTGAATTCATCAATGATAGAGTTAGTTGGGAGAAGTTATAGTTTTGTGTCCACTTACATTAATGATTCCAAGTAGTGGGAGCGGGAGGGCTTTGAATAAGTCCTAAATACATGTAATGGGCTAGGACAAGTAGTGGGAGTGGGAGGGCTGTGAATAAGTCCTAAATACATGTAATGGGTTGGGAATTTTTGGGTTGGTTATATTTTGGTAGAATGCCTAGTTTTAAGGTCTTAGTACTGAAGAAAGTTTGTTTTGGGTATGGAAAGACATTGTTGTAATATTTTTTCATGAGCGAGTCACAAGAGATTAGGGCAATCTGCAAGCTTAGTGCATCGATCTGTTCTTATGAGAAGAGGAAGTATGGAAGTTGTGTGCGCTATAATACCCCAATTTTGACCCTTATGAAATATTGGCTTTTAATATAAATATTGTATACATGCAATGTATGTTTTCCTAGCATGGAGCTCAAGGCCAAGGCCTCGCTAGTGTATGTCCAGATTTTATTTAAAATGGACAAGTATTTGATATTTTATTACCCATGTGCTATTAAGCCATGGAATATTGTAAATTGATGTAAATATTTGATATTGCAATAAAATACCAAAACTGGCTATGGGAGCAACGAATGAGAAGGGGCCATGTGTATCCACTAGGGAGTGGTGAGGGGGTTGTAGGGATGAATCATATGCTTCCAAATTTCATTGTGAGAACCCAATTGACTTTCCTTGCTGACAATTAATTTTGTTGTAAAAAAGTTGTTGAAGAATTCAGTCCATCGCTTTAATGGAGCATGGGCAACCCAGAAATTCATATGGCAGGTATGGGATCTGTTTTTCTTGTACCACAAGTCACTCTACCTCATGGGAATTGGTTCTTCTTCATTCCCATTCCATGGTTGAACATCTGAGCATCATTTTTCATCCATTACGAATGCCCAGCAGTGAGAAAAACCATAAATCGTAACTTTGCAAGAACCCACGTTTTGAAGAGCCATAAACACCCAAAATTGGTATTTGACAGTGAAATCCAATGGTGGATCCATAGATATGAACCTTGAGGAGAAATTGAGAGTATTAGATACCCCGAAATCCATTGGAAAACCCAGTTTTTACAGCTCAGAAATGAAGTGATGGAATTGAGTTATTGGATAACAGAACTGTGAGAAATCCAAGTATGAATGATTGAGCAGAGGTTGGGTTTTCTTGATAAACCCAGTGAAGGCTAGAATCTCAAGGAATTAGCAGTTGGACCTTTCTATGCCCACCTTGAAGAGCACTGGAGGGAAGGGATGCCTGAGGGACTGTGCAGTAGAGAAGAGGACCTTCCTTGTGTTGGGTGTGGTAGGTATTGTGGGTGCCATGACTGTTGAGTTCATTTGAGATGCCTGTAGCTTTTTGGTTGAGCTCACTGGCTTAGCATCCTTCTCATTTGTCATTTGTATGCTTAATAAACCCAACTGTGTGTTGGCTTAGCATTGCTATTGAGTGAAACCATGGTTATGAGTGATCCCAGCTAGTTCATCCTTAGTGGATACACAACCCAGCTTGGGGGTGATCTCTCAGCTGAAAGAATATAGGATGGACAGAGATCTATGGTTGGGTGGAACGTTGCTCTCACATAGCCAGTTGTTTGGACAACTTCATTTTCAAGATATTCTCCGTGGTTAAATTATATGCATTCTGTGTTCTGTAATGTGTTAATTATGAATGATAATTATTCATGTTAATGGAGATGATATGAAGTCTGTACATAGCATGAGAATGGGATGGATTCTCTGCTTGTTGATTCATCATATGCTTGAGATAAATATGTTGATGCATTACTGTTTGTGTGTGTGCAAATATGTTTATTTCTGCTGTGTTTATATTGAGTATGAACTTGCACACATAAGTTTTTGTTTATAATGAATTTGTGAGTAATGTATGGGGCCGGAATTACCAATTAAGCCCTGGTATGTTAGTTATGTTTCTTCCCTTACATTGGATTGATGGAAGGGGATGTGACAAAGTGGTATCATACCCCATGTTGCAGCACTGGGGCTGCTTGGGCCAAACTCTAAGTTTGCAAGCAGATATTAGAGTGTTTTTAACACAGTATTGATGAAGTTTGGGCAGAATTTTGATTGGGGAAAATAGTAGAATAAGAGTTCTCAGGTGTGGTAGAGAATAACACTATTGCATATATCTCACCAGGAGCTTTCCAACGGTACCAGATTTGCATTATTTGGTTAACGGACGAGGGATATATGCCCCGCGAGTTTGCAGGATTAGAAGAGGCGTTTCCACAATTCCGTAGTTTCGAATTGCAGAGTTGCATAGGTTGCTCAGGTGGCGCACAGGTTGTGCATAGGTTGTGCACAGGTTGCACAGGTGGCGCACAGGTTGCACAGGTGGCGCACAGGTTGTGCACAGGTTTCTCAGGTGGCGCACAGGTTGTGCACTGGTTGCGCACAGGTTGTGCACAAGTTGCGCAGGTGGCGTACAGGTTGTGCACAGGTTGCGCGCAGGTGGCGCACAGGTTGTGCACAAGTTGCACACAGGTTGTGCACAAGTTGCACAAGTGGCGCACAGGTTGCGTGCATGTGGCACACAGGTTGCGCAAGTGGCGCACGAGCTGCGCACAGGTTGCGCACGTGGCGCACATGCTGTGCATAGGTTGCTCAGGTGGCGCACAGGTTGTGCACAGGTTGCGCAGGTGGCACACAGGTTGCACAGGTAGCGCATAGGTTATGCATGGGTTGCGCACAGGTTGTGTACAAGTTGCGCATAGGTTGTGCACAGTTTGCGCGCAGGTTGCGCATAGGTTGCGCAGGTTGCGCATAGGTTGCGCAGGTGGCACACAGGTTGTGCAAGTGGCTCGCAGGTTATGCACAGGTTGCACCGGTGGCTCACAGGTCACGCATAGGTTGTGCACAGGTTGCGCAGGAGTTGCACAGGTTGCAAAGGGAGTTAAAAAGGAAAAGTAGTCAAACCCAGAAATTCTGAAAAGATGAATGGTGCATCGAAACAAAGATCCGCAAGTTGCTGAGTATTCCTTGTTATATGGACTAACTTCTCTCGGTAGAAATGTTTTGCTGAATCTTTCTAGATTTGATTCCACGGGTGGCTAAAGTTGGCAGTTCAGGACAACTTGAAACTATGTGAAAGTGCAGAATTTTTGTTAAAAATTGTCATTTTTGAAGAAATGTAGTTTCCACACTCGAAGTCGGAATGGAGCGTGTGGGTATGCATTGGAAAGCTTATACAACAGATAATAATGGTGCATGGCTAGAATTTGAATGAGGTTGTCATACCCCAAATATATGCAGAGCATAAAAGTGCCAGTGTCTGTTATGGCAATTGTTGACAATATGGGCAATTTCCAGAATTGCATGAAAGGGCAAAAGAAATGAATGGATAACAGCTATATGAATTATTCCATGAGTTAATTTTATTAAAATATTAATGTTGTGTGTTTCTATATGCATTCCTAATATGTCTAATAAATATTTTCATAATACACAGTGCTTGCAGCTCATAAGATTTAAATAATTGTAGCAGAAGCAGCATACCAGGAAATAGTGACCATAAATTATGCGCAGGATCCTTATGAGAAAGAAGAGGATGTGCTAGGATAAAATGTCCAAGAAGGGGATGCTAAGGCTGAATCAAATGGGAGAAGGGAGCAAGTGACTCCTCATAATTTGGCTGAAACTATGGTGAGATTCAATGAAAGGTTGATGAAGGCTCAATAAGAACAAAACCAACTCAATGCTATTATTTTGCAAAGCCTCATCGATATGCAGCAGAAGATAAATATTGGGTCCAACCCAAGCAATGTAGGTGAATAAGAAAGAGATACAGAGAGCCACTCTAGAGGTCATTCAAATAAGAGGACTCCAATCCCAAGGAAGAGTTCTGTGAGCAAGAAGCATAGAACACCTTCGTCTAGATCTTCTTCTAGCAAATTGTGTGACTCCAGAGGTTTTCAAAGAAGTCCAAGTCATATGCCTAGGAGATTTGATGGAAGAAATAAGTTCAAAGGCATCCCACATGGAGAATTCAGGAAGGCAAGGCCTTCCACATTTGATGGAGAAGGAAAGACTTCCCAAGAGGCAGAGGCATGGCTTCTTGGAATGAAGAAATATTTTAGAATTCAGGACTACTCAGGGAATGAAAAAGCCAGAATTTCCATTTTCAATATAAATGATAGAGCTTCAATTTAGTGGGACAACCTCTTGCAAGTGAAAGGAATCAGTGAAAGGAAGATCAATTGAGAAATATTTAAGAAGTACTTCAAGGAAAAATACCTTTCTGCTAGGTATTATGACAGTAAGAGAAAAGAGTTCAATGAACTCAGGTTGGGACAAAAGTCTATGGAAGAACATGTCCATAAATTTTTGGAATTATTGAGGTATGTAGATTACATTAAAGATGAGAGGATAAAGATCCAATGCTTCCTTGAAAGACTACCTCAAAGTTTCAAAGATAGAATTGAGTTTGTTAATCCACCAAGTCTCGATGAAGACATTAGGATGGCAATGCATTACTATGAGCAGAATAGAGAAAAATCAGAGGTTAACCCAACATAGAAAGGAAAGCCAAGAGGGAGGTTTGATCAAAAGTAAATTGGCTTCAAACCACCATTCAAAAGTCAACACATGACCTTTCCATAGGGGCAGCAAGAAATGGGTCGATTCATGGCAGTAGTAGCAGCAAAAAAGACATCTAAGGGACCGCTTCAGTGTTGGGGATGTGGAGAAAATCACATGCTTAAAGACTATCCACATCGGAAGGGGAATCCCCAGAGCTTGAAAAACTTAAAGGGAGCACAAACAGTGGAGGACATGGCAAGGGAAACGCCACGAATTTATGCAGCGTTGGATAATCATCAGGCAGATCATCAATCATTAGTGGTGGAAGTTGAAGGTAAGATTGCTAAGCAATCTATTTCTGTTTTGATTGATCCAGGATCTACTCTTAGTTATGTTTCTCCAAAAGTGGTAGAAGGTTTTTCTCTTAGAAAATTGAAGCATAATAAATCTTGGCTAGTTCAATTAGCCATAGGGACCAAGAGAAACGTAAGTGAAGTAGTGGTGGAATGCCCCATAGAATTGAATGGACTCCACACACATGCTGAATTGAATGTACTACCATTAGGATCTTATGATGCCTTGATTGGCATGGATTGGTTGGAAAAGCATAGACCCAAGTTGGAATTTTATGAGAAAGCACTTGAATGCATGGATGAAGAGGGAAGACCGAGATTGGTAAGAGGAATTCCCAAGCAAGTTTCAGTAAGATAGATTTCAGCCTTACAGTTGAAAAAGTATTATAAGAAAGGTTGTCAATTATATGCAGTTCATATGTCAGAATTGTCAAAGGAGAAGGGACCAAGGATAGAAGATTTCTCATTGTTACAAGAGTTCCAAGATGTGTTTCCGGATGAAGTACCGGGACTACCACCAAAGAGAGATATCGATTTTACCATCGATCTTTTCCCAGGGGTAGCACCAAATTCCAAAGCTCCTTATAGAATAAGTACACCGGAATTTGTAGAGTTGAAGATGCAGCTGCAAGAGTTAATGAACAAGAGGTATATCAAGCCTAGTATGTCTCCTTGGGGAGCATCGGTGTTATTTGTCAAGAAGAAGGATGGGACTTTAAGGTTGTGTACTGATTACATGCAGCTCAATAAAGTGACAATCAAGAACAAGTATCCATTGCCAAGAATGGATGACTTATTTGATCAAATGAAGGAAGTTAAGGTGTTTTCGAAGATTGACTTGAGGTCTAGATACCATCAAGTGAGGATTAAGGAGGAATACATTCACAAGACATCTTTTAGAACTATATATGTTCATTATGAGTTCACTATGGTGCCATTTGGTCCTACCAATGCACCTGCCACATTCATGTGTCTCATGAATAATGTATTCAGCAAATATTTGGATACGTTTGTGATTGTGTTCTTGGATGACATTCTTGTTTATTCAAGGAATGAAGAAGAACATGAGGAACATGTAAGGATGGTGTTGCAAGTACTTAGAGAACAACAGTTGTATGCCAAGTTAAGCAAGTGTGAGTTTTACCAAAAGAAGGTGCAATATTTGGATCATATCATTTCTGAAGAAGGAATTGCAGTTGATCCAGAGAAGATTAATGTCATCATGGATTGGTCTACTCCAGAGTATATTTCAGATGTTAGATCTTTTATGGGTCTCGTTGGTTACTACATAAGGTTTATTAAAGGCTTCTCCAAGATAGCTCATCCAATCACTTCATTGCAAAGGAAGAATATCAAGTTTGTATGGTCTGAAAAATGTGAGAAAAGTTTTCAGCAGTTAAAGGAGTTACTTACCAATGCTCCTGTTTTGAAGATAGCATATCCAAAGAATGATTTTGTAGTGTGCATAGATGCTTGCATTGAAGGGCTAGGTGGAGTTCTCATGCAAGAGGGATTTGTGATTTTCTATGAGTCAATAAAATTAAAAGAACATGGAAATAATTATGCCACACATGATTTAGAATTAACAGCCATAGTAAATGCTCTCAAGATGTGGAGACATTATTTGATGGGAAGAAGATTCGAGCTTAGAACAGACCACATGAGCTTGAAGTATTTGTTTGATCAGCCAAACTTGAATGCTAGGCAAGCTAGATGGATGGAGTTTCTTTGTGAATTTGATTTTGAAATTTAGCATGTAAAAGGGAAAGAGAATAAGGTTGCAGATGCTCTTAGCAGAAAATTTCATGTTGCAGCATTAAGTATGTGTAAAATCAGATTTGAAGACAAGAGTTCTTGAAGCCCAAAACAGTGATGAAATTTTCCTTCAAATTAAAGAGAAGTTGCAGCAGGGTAATGTGGATGAAAAGTATGCGGGACATTAGCTTTGTGAAGACGATATCCTCATCTACAAAGATAGACTGTACATTCCAAATAGTGCAGATTTCAAGAAGCTAGTGATGGATGAAATACATCAAATGCCATACTCTGGACACCCAGGATATCAAAAGACTATAACAGCAACAAGAATGCAATACTTTTGGCATGGCATGAAGAAGGACATAGTTGAGTACATTTCTAGGTGTCAAAAGTGCCAACAAGTCAAGGCAGAGCACCAAAATCCAGCAGGATTGTTGCAGCCCTTAACCATTCCGGAATGGAAATGGCAAGTGATCTCTATGGATTTTATAACAGGTCTACCCATGACAGTGAAGAAGCATGATTCAATCATGGTTGTAGTGGATAATATATCAAAGGTAGTTCACTTTATTCCAGTCAAGTCCACTCACAAGGCTAATGACATTGCAAATATCTTCATGAGAGAGATATTCAGATTGCATGGATTGCCTAAGGCAATCATTTCTGATCGTGATACAAAGTTCACTTCCAATTTCTGGAAAGGATTATTCCAGGAATTGAGAACTAAACTGAATTTCAATACAACATATCATCCTCAAACAAATGTCCAAACTGAGAGGGTGAATTAGGTTCTTGAAGACATGCTGAGAATGTATGTGATAGATAAACCATCCAAGTGGGAAGATTACCTACACTTGGTAAAATTTGCATACAATAATGGACATCATGCATCATTGGGGATGAGTCCATTTGAGGCATTTTATGGAAAAGGATGCAAGACTCCAGTGAATTGGGACAACCTGTTGAACAAGGTAGTACTTGGACCAGAGATGATCAAGGAAATGGAACAGGAAGTTACTAAGATCAGGCAAAATTTAAAGGCAGCTCAGGACAAGCAAAAGAGTTATGAATATTTGAAAAAAGTTCATAATGAATTTCAGATTAGGGATAATGTGTATTTGAAAGTGAAACCAAGGAAAAGTTTTCTCAAGTTGGGGAGTTGTACCAAGTTGGCACTAAGATATTATGGGCCATTAGAAGTCTTAGATAGGATAGGGCCAGTTTCATATAGAATTGCATTGCTTGCTAACATAAAAGCTCATAATGTTTTCCATGTATCTTTGCTTAAGAAGTATGTACATGATCCTAATCATATGATTGATTAGAATGTGATACAGGTGGAACCCCAAGGGAGAGTTCCAAGTAGAGCCTACGCGCATCCTTGACAAGAAGGTCACTTTGCTCCGGAACAGAGCCATCGGGCAGGTAAAGGTCCAATGGGAGCACCTTAGTCCCAATGAGGCTACATGGGAGCTGGAGGATGCCATGAGAGAGGCATTCCCATTTTTGTTCAGTTTTGAGAACACCGAGGACGGTGTTGTTCTAAGGGGGAGGGGAATGTAATACCTCAATTTTGACTCTTATGAAATATTGGCTTTTAATATAAATATTGTATACATGCAATGTATGTTTTCCTAGTGTGGAGATCAGGGCCAAGGCCCCGCTAGTGTATGTTCAGATTTTATTTAAAATGGACAAGTATTTGATATTTTATTACCCATGTGCTATTAAGCCATGGAATATTGTAAATTGATGTAAATATTTGATATTGCAATAAAATACCAAAACTGGATATGGGAACAACGAATGAGAAGGGGCCATGTATATCCACTAGGGAGTGGTGAGGGGGTTGTGGGGATGAACCATATGCTACCAAATGTCATTGTGAGAACCCAATTGACTTTCCTTGTTGACATTTAATTTTGTTGTAAGGAAGTTGTTGAAGAATTCAGTCCATGGCTTCAATGGAGCATGGGCAGCCCATAAATTCGTATGGAAGGTATGGGCTCTGTTTTTCTTGTACCACATGTCACTCTACCTCATGGGAATTGGTTCTTCTTCATTCCCATTCCATGGTTGAACATCCGAGCATCATTTTTCATCCATTACGAATGCCCAGCAGTGAGAAAAACCAAAAATCGCAACTTTGCAAGAACCCACGTTTTGAAGAGCCATAAACACCCAAAATTGATATTGACAGTGAAATCTAATGGGGGATCCATAGATATGAACCTTGTGGCAAAATTGAGAGTATTAGATACCCCGAAATCCATTTGAAAACCCAGTTTTTACAGCCCAAAAATGAAGTGACGGGATTGAGTTATTGGATAACAAAATTGTGAGAAATCTAAGTGTGAATGACTGAGCAGAGGTTGGGTTTGCTTGATAAACCTAGTGAAGGCTAGAATCTCGAGGAATTAGCAACTATACCTTTCTATGCCCACCCTGAAGAGCACTGGAGGGAAGGGACGCCTGAGGGACTGTGCAGCAGAGAAGGGGACCTTCCTTGTGTTGGGTGTGGTAGGTATTGTGGGTGCCATGACTGTTGAGTTCATGTGAGATGCATGTAGCTTTGTGGTTGAGCTCAGTGGCTTAGCATCCTCCTCATTTGTCATTTGTATGCTTGATAAACCCAACTGTGTGTTGGCTTAGCATAGCTATTGAGTGAAACCATGGTTGTGAGTGAGCCCAGCTAGTTCCTCCTTAGTGGATACACAACCCAGCACGGGGGTGATCTCTCAGCTAAACGAATATAGGCTGGACAGAGATCTATGGTTGGGTGGAATGTTGCTCTCACATAGACAGTTGTTTGGACAGCTTCATCTTCAAGATAAGTATTCTATGTGGTTAAATTATATGCATTCTGTGTTCTGTAATGTGTTAATTATGAATGATAATTATTCATGTTAATGGAGATGATATGAAGTCTGTACATAGCATGAGAATGGGATGGATTCTCTTCCTGTTGATTCATCATATGCTTGAGATAAATATGCTGATGCATTACTGTTTGTGTGTGTGCAAATATGTTTATTTCCGCTGTGTTTATATTAAGTATGAACTTCCACACATAAGTTTTTGTTTATAATGAATTTGTGAGTAATGTATGGGGCTGAAATTACCAATTAAGCCCTGGTATGTTAGTCATGTTTCCTCCCTTGCATTGGATTGATGGAAGGGGACGTGACAGAGTGGTATCAGACCCCATGTTGCAACACTGGGGATGCTTGGGCCAAACTCTGAGTTTGCAAGCATATATCAGAGTGTTTTTAACACAGTATTGATGAATTTTGGGCGACATTTTGATTGGGGAAAATGGCAGAATCAGAGTTCTTAGGTGTGGCAGAGAATCACACCATTGCATAGATCTCACCAAGAGATTTCCAACGGTACCAGACTTGCCTTATTTGGTTAACGGACGAGGGAGATAGAGCCCCGTGAGTTTGCAGAATCTGAAGAGGTGTTTCCACAATTCCGCAGTTTCGAATTGTGAAGTTGCACAAGTTGCTCAAGTGGCGCACTGGTTGCGCACAGGTTGCGCAGGTGGTGCACAGGTTGTGCACAGGTTGTACATAGGTTGTGTAGAGGTTGCGCACGAGTTGGGCACAGGTTGCGCACAGGTTGTGCACATGTTGCGTAGGTGGCGCACAGGTGGCGCACAGGTTGTGCACAGGTTGCGCACAGGTTGCGCAGGTGGTGCACAGGTTGTGCACAGGTTGCGCACAGGTTGTGCACAAGTTGCATAGGTGGTGCACAAGTTGTGCATAGCTTTCGCTAGGTGGCACACATTTTTCACAGGTGGCACACAGGTTGTGCACGTGTTGCGCATAGGTTGCGCAGGTGGCGCACAAGCTGTGCATAGGTTGCGCACAGGTTGCTTAAGTGTCGCATAGGTTGTGCACAGGTTGCGTAGGTGGCACATAGGTTGCGCACAAGTTGCATAGGTGGCGCACAGGTTGTGCACAGGTTGCTTACAGGTTGTGCACAGGTTGTGCACAGGTTATGCACAGGTTGCGCCAATGGTGCACAGGTCGCGAACAGGTTGTGCACAGGTTGAAAAGGAAGTTAAAAAGGAAAAGTAGTCAAACCCAGAAATTCCTAAAAGATGAATGGTGCATCGGAACAGAGATCCGCAAGTTGCTGAGTATTCCTTGTTATATGGACTAACTTTGGCCGGCAGAAATGTTTTGCCGAATATTTCTAGATTTGATTCCACGGGTGGCTGAAATTGGCAGTTCAGGACAACTTGCAACTGTGTGAAAGTGCAGATTTTTTGTTAAAAATTGTCATTTTTGAAGTAATGTAGTTTCCACACCGAAGTTGGAATGGAGCGCGTGGGTAGGCATTGGAAAGCTTATCCAACAGAGAATAATGGTTAATGGCCATAATTTGAATGAGGTTGTCACACCCCATAGATATGTAGAGAAGAAAAGTGCCAGTGACTGTTATGGCAATTATTGACAATATGGGCAATTTCCAGAATTGCATGAATGGGCAAAAGAAATGAATGCATAACAGCTATATGAATTATTCCATGAGTTAGTTCTATTAAAACATTAATGTTGTATGTTTCTATATGCATTCCTAATATGTCTAATAAATATTTTCATAATGCATAGTGCTTGCAGCTCATAAGATTTCAATTGTTGTAGTAGAAGAAGCATACCGGGAAATGGTGACCATAAATGATGCGCAGGATCCTTATGAGTAAGAAGAGGATGTGCCAGGAGAAAATGTGCAAGAAGGGGATTTTGAGACTGAATCAAATGGGATAAGGGAGCAAGTGACTCCTCAAAATTTGGTTGAAACTATGGTGAACTTCAATGAAAGGTTGATGAAAGCTCAAGAATAACAAAACCAACTCAATGCTGCTATTTTGCAAAGCCTCACCGATATGCAGCAGAAGATAAATATTAGGTCCAACCCAAGCAATGTAGGTGAAGAAGAAAGAGATGCATAGAGCCAGTCTAGAGGTCAGACAAAGAAGAGGACTCCAAGCCCAAGGAAGAGTTCTGTGAGCAAGAAACATAGAACACCTTCCTCTAGATCTTCTTCTAGCAAATCGTGTGACTCCAGAGGTTCTCAAAGAAGTCCAAGGCATATTCCCAGGAGATTTGATGGAAGAAAGAAGTTCAAAGGCATCCCACAGGGAGAATTCAGGAAGGCAAGGCCTCCCACTTTTGATGGAGAAGGAAAGACTGGACAAGAGGCATAGGCATGGCTTCTTGGAATGAAGAAATATTTTAGATTTCAAGACTACTCAGGGAATGAAAAAGCCATAATTGCCATTTACAATCTAAATGGCAAAGCTTCAATTTGATGGGACAACCTCTTGCAAGTGAAAGGAATCAGTGAAAGGAAGATCAGTTGGGAAAGATTTAAGAAGTACTTAAAGGAAAAATACCTTTCTGCTAGGTATTATGGCAGTAAGAGAAAAGAGTTCAATGAACTCAGGTTGGGACAAAAGTCTATGGAAGAACATGTTTATAAATTTTTGGAATTATTGAGGTATGTAGATTACATTAAAGATGAGAGGATAAATATTCAATGCTTCCTTGGAATCCTACCTCAAAGTTTCAAAGATAGAATTGAGTTTGTTAATCCACCAAGTCTTGATGAAGCCATTAGGATGGCAATACATTACTATGAGCAAAATAGAGGAAAACCAAAGGTTAACCCAGCATGGAAAGGAAAGCCAATATGGAGGTTTGATCAAACGAAAAGTGGCTTCAAACCACCATTCAAAAGTCAGCACAGGACCTTTCCACAAGGGCAGGAAGCAAGGAGTGGATTCAAGCCAGCAGTAGTAGCAGAAAAGACATCTAAGGGACCACTTCAATGTTGGGGATGTGGAGAAAATCACATGCTTAAAGACTGTCCACATCGGAAGGGGAATCCCCGGAGCTTGCACAACTTAAAGGGAGCACCAACAGTGGAGGAGATGGCAAGGGCAACGCCTCGAATTTATACAGTATTGGATAATCATCGGGCAGATCATCAATCATTAGTGGTGGAAGTTGAAGGTAAGATTTCTAGGCAATCTATTTCTATTTTGATTGATCTAGGATCTACTCATAGTTATGTTTCTCCAAAAGTGGTAGAAGGTTGTTCTCTTAGAAAAGTGAAGCAAAATAAATCTTGGCTAGTTCAATTAGCCACATGGACCAAGAGAAAAGTAAGTGAAGTAGTGGTGGAATGCCCCATAGAATTGACAGGACTCCACACACATGCTGAATTGAATGTACTACCATAAGGATCTTATGATGCCTTGATTTGCATGGATTGGTTGGAAAAACATAGACCCAAGTTGGACTATTATGAGAAAGCACTTGAATGCATGGATGAAGAGGGAAGACCAAGATTGGTAAGAGGAATTCCCAAGCAAGTTTCAGTAAGACAGGTTTCATCCTTACAGTTGAAAAAGTTTTATAAGAAAGGTTTCTAATTATATGCAGTTCATATGTTAGATTTGTCAAAGGACAAGGGACCAAGGATAAAAGATTTATCATTGCTGCAAGAGTTCCAATATGTGTTTCCAGATGAAGTACTGGGACTACCACCAAAGAGAGATATCGATTTTACCATCGATCTTGTCCCAGGGGCAACACCAAATTCCAAAGCTCCTTATATAATGAGTACACCGGAATTGGTAGAGTTGAAGATGCAGCTGCAAGAGTTAATGGACAAGAGGTATATCAGGCCTAGTGTGTCTCCTTAGGGAGCACCAGTGTTATTTGTCAAGAAGAAGGATGAGACTTTAAGGTTGTGTACTGATTATAGGCAGCTCAATAAAGTGACAGTCAAGAACAAGTATCCATTTCCAACAATTGATGACTTATTTGATCAAATGAAGGACGCTAAGGTGTTTTCGAAGACTGACTTGAGGTATGGCTACCATCAAGTGAGGATTAAGGAGGAAGACATTCACAAGACAGCTTTCAGAACTATATATGGTCATTATGAGTTCACTGTGGTTCCATTTGGTATTACCAATGCACCTACCACATTCATGTGTCTCATGAATAGTGTATTCAACAAATATTTGGATAAGTTTGTGATTGTGTTCTTGGATGACATTCTTGTCTATTCAAGGAATGAAGAAAAATATGACGAACATCTAAGGATGGTGTTGCAAGTCCTTAGAGAACATCACCTGTATGCCAAATTAAGCAAGTGTGAGTTTTACCAAAAGAAGGTGCAATATTTGGGCCATATCATTTCTGAAGAAGGAATTGAAGTTGATCTAGAGAAGATTAATGCCATCATGGATTGTTCTACTCCAAAGAATGTTTCAGATGTTAGATATTTTATGGGTCTTACTAGTTACTACAGAAGGTTTATTGAAGGCTTCTCCAAGATAGCTCATCCAATCACTTCATTGCAAAGGAAGAATATCAAGTTTGTATGGTTTGAAAAATGTGAGAAAATTTTTCAGCAGTTAAAGGAATTACTTACCAAGGCTCTTGTTTTGAAGATAGCAGATCCAAAGAAGGATTTTGTAGTGTGCATAGATGTTTTCATTGAAGGGATAGGTGGAGTGCTCATGCAAGAGGGATTTGTGATTTGTTATGAGTCAAGAAAATTAAAAGAACATGAAAATAATTATGCCACACATGATTTAGAATTAGCAGCCATAGTACATGCTCTCAAGATGTGGAGACATTATTTGATGGGAAGAAGATTCGAGCTTAGAACAGACCACATGAGCTTGAAGTATTTGTTTGATCAGCCAAACTTGAATGCTAGGCAAGCTAGAACTATACCAATTAAGCCATGGTATGTTAGTCATGTTTCCTCCCTTGCATTGGATTGATGGAAGGGGACGTGACATGCGCAAAAATGAAGTGCTAAATTTGTATGAGTCATGAATAAGAATAGTGTTTCAATGGTTTTTACTGACTTGGTTTTACACGTTATCCCTGGTGTTCTATGTGTGTGTATAATTGATGTGTGTTATTTCCTTTTATGTTGCTATGCACTATAATGGTTGAATGGCGATGATTTGCTAATAGATGATGATTAATTACTTCTGTTGCACAACTAATGAATGTATGCGATGATTTTTATATGTTTGCATTATATGGAATCTGTGGGACATTGATTGACTTGTTGAATCACTAATATTTTAATTTTAGTAGATTTAAGTCACTCCCCTTCACTGTTGCAGAAACATGGTTCCTTCAATTCCCATAGGTACCTTGGGTGAGATGTCACCCGCTCGCAGGTGATGCCGAAAGGGTCGGTATCTTGGGGTTTTTTGGTGAGTAGTTTAGTGGACCTGGGTTGAAGTATAGATAATCCAACAATGAGCATACTATGCTAAGGAATGCAAATGTAGAGGATGCCTCAAAATGTGGCTATAAAATCTATCGAGTTTAATTGAAATGGGTTATAGTTGTTGCTCACCACTGAGCTTGATAAGAGGTTTTAGTCTTTCAAGATTGATGGGAAACTCTGTTTCCCTTTAGTTTATTCTATTTGAATTCTATTTTTTTAACATTTTTGTGTAACATTTTAGGCTACATTTGTGGAGTTATCCATAACCCAAGACAAGTGAAATGATGGATCTTAGAGTTTCATAGTTGTTTAATAGGGACCCTTGATTTTTGTTTGTGATTATGACAACTTGGGTAATGGATCTTATATATAAGGAAACAATCCATCGCCATTTACCCTATCCTCCTAAGTCCTCAACTAGGCCAACATACTTTTGTTAAATGTACAACATCATGAGTCATTCTCCAACCCAATCTTGTGCAGACAGGATTGGACCTCATGTGTTGAGGTAGGGAGACTGAGTTGGACTCAAGAACTTGGAGTAGATTCTTGAGTTGGACTCAAGAATGACTAAGCCTTTAGTTGTAAAAGGTTATTCCTCATGTGTTGAGGTGCATTAGAGAAATTTTGAGGTCAAAAAATGGCCTCAAAACAAAGAAAATGTACTATAAAATACAACCAATCACATTCTAGTAGATGACATCATCCCCCTTGGTGAGGTGGCATTGCATGAGTTAAGAATGCTTATTTGTCAGATTTTCTATGGTGGATGAAAACACATAGTTAACCAAGGTAGTGGTGTAAGTACTTTTAAGTCATAAAGTAAAGTACTCATAATGATAGTCTTTTCATAAAATAATATTATTGTCATTTTCAAGTAAAGTATTCATAATGAATGTCTTTTCACACTTTCTCATAAAATAATATTATTGTCATTTTCAAGTGAAGTACTCTTAATTCATAAAGAAAGTCCTTTCACATTTTTTTATAAAATAATAATTATCATTTTTATGTTTTTAATTTTAAATTATATATTCACTCCATTCTATTTAATAACATAATGACAAACTAATAAAGAATAATAATAGATTTAATAAATAATAATAATAATAATAATATTGCAATGTGGATTATAATAATATTATTGACATTTTACATGTAAATAAATTCTCAATTAAATTACATTATTAAATTCATGAGAAAAGTACTAAATATAAAAAGTCAACATAAAATTAAAAAAAATAGCTCTTAAAAATGCTTTTTATTATTTAATTTTATTTGCAAGTTCAAGACAAATAAATGCTAAAGGACAATAAATTTTTGGGAATTTACAATGATTCTTAGTCACATCAATGTAGACTTATTTTATTAATTTTATTTCTAGTGAATTTTGAAAAGTAACTCAACCATGGTTATTTATATTATGCATAGAAAATAGTGTGGGAGGTGACTTGTCATATATACCTACCCCATAAAACCCTCAATTCATAATATTTTAATATATCTCATATTTTTGTAGTACATATCTTAGGTGGCCATTTTTTGACCTCAAAATCTCTCTAATTGAATGCTTTGATGTATCAGAGTGATGATGTCGTAAAGTCTTGTTAGACAAGGCTCGGGACTTGTGTGTCAAGTCAGATTCTCATGTGGACCTCCAGTTTTAGTAGGTACCCATGGGGTGGACCTCCAGTTATAGAGGTAGATGCTTTGCATGTTGAAGCATTAATGTTGTGTGATGTATTACTAGCCATGGTCACCGATTGCTATTAAGTCTCCTTCAGATCCTGGCCACCTCTAAAGTGAATTACTTTAGCATATGATCATTTGGTCCAGGAGTAATATAATATGATCACAACATCTGAAAAATCTTCTGAGTATAATCTGATACGATGGATAATTAAAGTTAACACATATTGACCATGCAATAAAGATAAGAGATAAATATAAATGCATAGAGAAAAAGAGAATTCAAATTGCTCATGATATGACTAAGTGAAATTGAATTGTTAAGGGCAGGCGCACAAAGTTTCTCCCCAAAAGTGTTGCAACAAGGCCGTGCTAGCGGGGAGAAAACGATCACATGCATGCACCTAGGGAAGCACGCACGTGCTTCTAGGTTCGGTACCAAACTGAGGCACGTGCACATTTATGGCGCATACATGCTCAAATGCGCGCACACGCTCTTGTTAAAATTATAAAAAAAACAAGGCAGAGTCTTTGTAATTCTACCCTTTGCAGCCGAGCGCGACTCACCCTTCGCGTGCACGTCGTTACAAGCCACCAAAATCACCATTTCCACTCTAAAATGATCTCAATCCATCCACCAAGTCATCAACAAGTGAATTGGATAGGTAAATTCTATGTTTTTTTTCATTTTATTCATTGTTTTTGTCATTTTATTCATTTTTTTTGTTTATTAAATTTGTAATAATTCCCAGATTATTAAAATAATATAGAAATTTTCAATTGCAGAGTGTAAACCCATACAATGAATGAACAAAATGTTAACATGGAGTCCATTGGAACATAAGAAAACACTAATCTTGGAACCAATAAAAACCCGCAACAAAATCCAAATGCCCAAGAAAATTAAAACCCCCAACCAAATGTTGACCAAGATGACTTGAACCATTATGTAAATGAAATAAGAGTGCACACTCGATATCTAAGAAACAAAGGGGAACCATCTCTAGTGTCTCTTGCCACCTCAATTGACTCCCTCATCCATGCACATAGCCAATTGACTGATGTGACTGAATATAGAGCTAGGATGCGGGAGTATTATTCCACGAGCATTTCCAAGGAGGAAATAAAATATTTGAATATTACAAAGGTCCAATTGTATAGTATGTTCACCGATCCAAGAACACAACAACCACCGGATATTAGAAAGCCACGTGTTTGCATGGATTGGTGTCATTTCCAACCATGGAGGGAAAATTGGATGCAAAGGTGGTTCATGGTTTACGATAAAACTCCCTGCAATAATAGAGACGTTCCACAATACTTCCTTTGGAAAATGTGGGTTGAGTTTGCGCTCGGTTTACATGTCAACTATTTTGACATAACCGAGTTCCAGGGTGTTGGGCGTGGCTCTACCCAAGATCGACCTGCTGCTAGGAGGAACCCACTAAGAGGGCCACCGGCTCCTAGGCGCGAGCCCAACCCCTCTCCCCAAGCACCTCAGTTACCCCCCAAACTTGATCAGATCGAGAGCGCGATGAGGAGTGTTGCATCGGGACTACTTAGACACACTGCCTTTGTAGCAGCTACTACAGTGGAGAGACAGGCTTACCCTGATAGAGACGCAGGTGCAAGGCCTTTAGGATAGAGTCAAGATAGACCTGTCACCTGTGGTAGCCATGTTGGGCCTTCTAGTTCGATGGGGACAATGACACATATTTGTCCCCATTGCGGGCACACTTGCCCTGGCCCGATCGAGGGCTGCTATATGGAGCAGGTTAGCACTTTTTTTAATGTGTTTTCAATCATCACTTGATAATTTGTAAAGTGATTTTAAAGTATTTGTGCTTGAATTAAACTATTATTTCAATGTACATCTATTTAGAGTTGAGACGCCGTCATGGGAGAACGCAACATCTCCCAACCTGGTTGTAGCAATGGAAGCTGCAACTGAAATTGCGGCACCTCACACGGAGGTATTTTCAGTACCCCACACAATATTGTTATTACTTATGGCATTTCTATTTTATGTATTTATATTTATGACATACATGATGATAGTTTGTACAATTTTTTTTAATATTTTGATTGATTGAATAATTACTTGTTTAATATGTTTATAATGTGCATGCGTTTTAGTGTCCACAGGTATGTATGAACTACGATGATCAGCCATCTCCGCCAGGGGTCGACAGATCACCATATACACAGGTACAATGTGTAGTTAAAACCATGCTTTTAATTTGAAATGTTATGACATACTATGGTTTAATTTGATTTTTGTTTACTAAACTATGATATTACAAATTTGTATGCAGGGGCCACCAACAGCTGCAGGCCACTTTAGTCCCATGTTTCCACCATCTCCCATGAGTCGCCCCCTTGCTTCCATCCAGACCCCTCCCTCCGTCCACCCCCTCCCTCCGTTCAACCCCTCCCTTCCATCCACCTTCCCCTCTCCGTCCATACTCCCCCCTCCATCCATCCTCCCCCATTCGTTCACGCCCCCCCCATATATACATCCTCCCCCATTCATTCATGCCCCCCGTCTATCCATCCTCCCCCATGCGTCCACACCCCCCCTTCCATCCAGCTTCCCCCATTCGTCCATAACCTCCCTTCTATCCATCCTCCTCCCTCTACCCAGGACCGCCCTCCCATTCACCACACCTCAACATCCCCCTATCCCTTTTTGGTCGATGCCCCCTATTGTACAGGTGGTAGAGGTTCATCATCCACGATGTCCTCCTCCACCCCATAGCACCATGTCTTCTTCCACCATATCATCTCCAGTTCCCGCAACTATTGTGGAAACTACTATTCCATTATCTGCGCATGTATCTACAGTGGTTTCACCCATAGTTGTTGCATCTACATATGCGCCCCCCCATGAATGCATTGGATCAGGTCATCCAACCAACTGCTCCACCTGCTAGCCCAAAAGCCCAGCCACGTCCATTGTCGGAGGTGTCCAGGGTGAGAATCAATTTAATTTATGAAAATGTTTTGATGCATGAAACAAAATTAATTTAAGCAATTATTATTTTTCAATTAAATGATTGTTGTAAATGTTGTAGGGTGGAATTGTTGAGAGGCTCAGCGGATCCAAGACACCTGCCTCTTGTCTCCCACTCGCATCAGCGGTGAGTTATTTAAGATTTGAATTGTACATTCATTTTATAAATGTGGTAAATGTTACAAATGCTTGAAAATGATGGTATCTTATATCATTTGTTTCAAAGCGTGGAGAGACAGACTACTCCTAGACGGAAGAAGACCCGAGATACCAGTAGCTCCAAGAAGAGGGAGATCAATTTTGGAGATGCGCTTGGGAGTGACCAGGGTGGTCACAATTCTTGACACACCATGTTATGTACATTAGCCACGATGTGGCACCTTTGGGCACCAATTGCCATGTACTTTGTATCTACGACACTGGTTTCCATGTATTTTGGATCTACGGCACGAGTTGTTGGATTTTTTATAGGGCACGAGTTGCCATGTATTTTGGATCTACGACACGATTTGTCAGATTTTGCATAGGGCATGAGTTTCCATCGTATATACATTGGGAACCATGTGCCACTATTTTATTGAAAATTTATATATTTGTTCGAGTTTTGTTCTACATATGTGTATAATGATTTGGATTCAAATGTATGCACATGAATATATATGTACAATGAAAATAATTTACTTTTTATATGTATTATAATTTAGGCAAGGGATTAGGCTACATAATAGGGTTTCATTGTGATTAGAATACAAGCTAGGGTTTACGCTACCAACTAGGGTTTTTAGGATAGGCTCTCGTGTTTCTAGGATAGCCTCCAAGCTCTAGGGTTACCAGCTTAATGTTGAACTCCACTATCATGAAAACATTGTCACCAACACCATTCCCACTACCACAATCACCATCAAGCCTCGTCAGCCTCTTGCTCATGGTGCCACCATCCTCATCCCCATCAATCATATGTCATCCACCATCAACCTAATTCACTTTGTCTCATTGTCATCGTCACCATATCTATCCTCACGCCCATTATCACCATGATTCGTCATCATTGTACTCATTGTCACCATTGTCGGCATCATGCTCATTGGAGTTTAGGACATTTGGCCTCTTTGTTTATGTATTTTGGGTCAGATATGGATTGCACTTGATTTGTTTTTAGTTGTATGCACCCTTTCTATATACATGTCAGAAAATTCGCATATAAGTGTATAATTATTTGGATTCAAAACTAGGGTTTTCAGGCTAGGATCTGGGTTTCTAGGGTTTTCCCATAGACACTTGATAGAGACACTCCTAGGAGTGTCTCTATCAAGTGTATATAGGAAAACCCTAGAACGGATGCAGAGTTGGGAAAAAGGAGTCGATCTGGGTCGAGAACTTATGGAGTTCCCCTCTATTTGTAGACTTAGTGAAACAACGTGGGGTTCTTTTTTGCATTTGAACTTGCCAAGATGGTAGGCACGGGGTAATCCCCATATATATATATATAAGAAATAAAATATAAATATAAATTAAATAGTAATACTAATATCTAATTTTTGTTGAGATTTGGTCTTGTGAAGGAAAGGAAACATACCAAGATTGCAAACCAAACTAGAATAGGGACAATAAGTTTTGAACTTAGCCTCATTAAATAGAATTTTGAACTCAACATCAAAAGACTAATTGAAGATATAATTAAATTTGAATTCCACAATAAGCATCCATGTTGATGAAAGAGATGGACCATAAGTTGATTGCTTATGGATCTATTATTGTCTTAAAAATATGAAAGTTCTAAAGAAATCTTGCATTGCTTTTGGGCCCTCGTACGAAGTTGAGGGACCCTTTAGGTGCAATCATGCATTCGCAAAACACGCTAGAATTTAGCAAATTGAAAATGCGTGCACGTTTCATAGAAGTAGGCATGAGCGGACTTCGACCCTGCCATGTCAATTAACATGTAGGACAGGATTCCAAAGCGCGTACACGTTATAGTGATATATGTACATTGACATAGATGTAAACATTGTTGTACTTAGGGATACATGTACATTGACAGGCCATTTGAGGGTCGGATACTTTGCCATATTTTGTATTACAAACATTCGGCTATCAATGCATGATACAATATATTCCATATTTTCTCTTGAGTTTCAACTTGTGCTTGTGATGATTTATCTCTTCCACAAATTGATAAATTATGCTATTGAAATTTATATAATTACATTTTAAGCAATATTTATTCTCTTACATTTATTGCATTGATCAAGTAACATCTCACCATTGTGTTATGAAAACATTATCTTAATGGAAAAAACTAATAATATGTTTCAACGGTTCAATGAACTTAGCACATGCATGCTAATTTGATATCTAATTTAAAATTGTGTTTTTTATCAACTCCAAGGGTTCATACCCATTGATCAGGATTATGGTTGCAAGGAAAATATGTTGTAAGGAAAAAACAAAAGTTAACAAAATAAGTCAAAATATGTTTGAATAAGATCTGTCATAATAGTAACATACTACACATATCATCAATGTAAGCTCATGACATTTTCACAAACTAAGAGGAAGTCTAATAGATGCTACACATTTCATCAATGCTACCGTATTTCATCAAATGATGCGTACATGAACATCTATGAAGTTCGGTTGAAGTGTGCCTACTCTAGCATGCTAAAAACAATGGCAAAGTAGGAAGTACAATGGCAAGGAATGCATAACTAAAGTGTAATAAAATTCATTGGGCCTTCATGTACATATGGTCAAATATATGTAACAAATATATCCTAGTTTGTAAGACCCTATTTTGTTCCAATATGCTAACCAATAGCTGGTCATGAATTCACTCTCATAAAATAGTTGAAGATATAAACCCTATCCTTACTAAACCCTAGTATGTAAGACCCTGGTTTGTGCTTTACCTTGTTCTAATGTCCATTATCCACTTGTCATAATGCAAAATTAATCATACATAATCCATGGAAAATGAAATACCTAACTAGTTTAATGATATTCCTCGATAATGTAGTTTTGATGAAGGAAAATAAGATGTTCATGGTCCTATGTTTGTAAAAAGGATGGATTATCCTCATATGAAAATGTATTTAAAATTGAATGTTCTTGATTTATACAAACGATGATGTAATGGTTGTTCATTGTGATTTGGAAAGTATTCCCCCATAACTTGATGGCAAAGTTTCATGGTGACTTTGATCTAACAAAGCTAGCAAGGATCGGAGCAATATCATTGATCAAACATTGCCTCCATTTTTTATTTGGAACTTTGAATTCTTAAAAATGACATTAATTACTCAAAATCCAAATATAGTGGAACACTAAGGAGTTGTTAAATGGCATGGCACACTAAGGACATAGAACTATACCAAGGGTGCAGTGTGGTAGGTTTGATTGCCACTCTTTGAATGTCTAGTTCTATAATCAAAATAAAAAAATTCAAAATTGACCCCCATGTGCAAAACTGCACACTCCCTTATTGAGAAAAACCCTAGTTTCCAAAATTGACCTACAAGATGACACCTGGGCCATGGTACCGGAGGAGAGGGGCACCCCTATCACTATCTTGATGTCCTGAATCCAGTGGAGTCAATGGTTTTTTTATCCGAGCCACGGTCGTCATTCTATGGCTTGTTCCATCTTGCATCCAAAAGGCCTTCAGGGACACCTGTTGGATACCTACCAGGGCCATAGAATTCCAACCGTGCAACAAAACCAGGTTCCGGGGAGTCCTGCAAGTGTGTGTAGGAAGGTTCCAGCTGGGAACGCTATCCATAAGTCCTCGATCGATGATTTTGCAAATTTGACCCCCATGTTCAAAAATTGGACACTCCCTTACCGAGCAAAACCCTAGTTTCCAAAATGGACCTACAAGATGACACCTGGTCCATGGTACCAGAGGATAGGGGCACCCCTAGAACTATCCTGATGTGTTGAATCCAACAGATTTGATGGTTTATTGATTCGAGACATGATCATCATTCTATGGCTCATTCCATCTCACATCCAAAAGGCCTTTAGGGACACCTGTTGGATACCTACCGGGGCCATAGAATTCCAACCGTGCAACAAAACCAGGCCTCGGTGAGTCCCACAATGTGTCTAGGAAGGTTCCAACTGGGAACGCTATCCATAAGTCCCCGATCGATTATTTTGAAAAGTTGAACCCCATGTGCAAAAATTGCACACTCCCTTACCGAGCAAAACCCTAGTTTCCAAAATGGACCTACAAGTGACACCTGGGCCATGGGACCAGAGGAGAGGGGCACCCCTAGCACTATCTCAATGTACTGAATCCAAAGGATTTGACTATTTGTCGATCCGAGCTGTGTTTGTCATTTTATGGCACGTTCGATCTCGCATCCAAAAGGCCTTCAGGGACAGCTATTGGATACCTACCGGGGCCATAGAATTCCATCCGTGCAACAAAACCGAGCTTCAGGGAGTCCCGCAAGTGTGTCTAGGAATGTTCCAGCTGGGAACACTAGCCATAATTTCCCGGTCGATGATTTTGCAAAGTTGACCCCATGTGCAAAAATTACACACTCCCTTACCGAGCAAAACGCTAGTTTCCAAAATGGACCTACAAGTGACACCTGGGCCATGGGACCAGAGGAGAGGGGCACCCCTAGCACTATCCCGATGTCTTGAATCCAACGGAGTCGATCATTTGTTGATCTGAGCCACAATCGTAATTCTATGGCTTGTTCCATCTTGCATCCAAAAGGCCTTCAGGGACACATGTTGGATACCTACCGGGGCCATAGAATTCCAACCGTGCAACAAAACCTTTCTCCAGGGAGTCCCACAAGTGTGTCTAGGAAGGTTCCAGTTGGGGACGCTAGCCATAAGTCCCCGGTCAATGATTTTGCAAAGTTGACCCCCATGTGCAAAAATTGCACACTCCCTTACCGAGCAAAACCCTAGTTTCCAAAATGGACCTACAAGTGATTACGTGGCATGCATGATGATGTGGCATGTGTGACGAAGCTGGAAAGACACATGATGTTGTTCTAGTGCAATCATTAATTCAGTGTTGCGATCTAACATCATTCTTGAAAAGTTTGGCAAGTTTTTGAAACTTTGGAAATTGACTAAGTATGGAAAAAGTAGTCAAAACTGCTTTAAGAGAATGCTCGCCATAATTCATGGTTTGAGAAAAATGCATGCACCATCATCTCAGGATATAGCTTGTCGAAGTGGCTATCTAGTCATGGTGTCACTTCTCCATAATCATGTCTAAGGAGAAATTTATAAGTCTTCCAAAATAGGGTTTAAGGATAAACTTTGGAGAAGTTTTTTAAAAGGGCTAAGTGTTGGAAAACCGGTCCAAGTGGCCTTGGGAAAATGCCCGCCATAATTCATGGTTTGAGAAAAATGCATGCACCATCATATCAGGATATATATTGTTGAATAAGATATCTAACAATGGTCTCAGTTCTTCAAAAGAGTGCTTTACGACAAAGTTATAGATCTGCCAAAACAAGGGTTCAAGCAGTTTTAGACATTCTGAAAAATGGCTGTGTTGGAAAATGGGTCCAAGTAGCCTTGGGGAAATGCACGTCGTACCTCATAGGTGAATGGTAAAAATTATTTGAGACTATCATGTTGTTTCTTGTTGAAGAAGCTATCTTACCATGGTCTCAGCTCTCAAAGAGGGTGTTTGATGACAAAGTTAAAGGCCTGCCAAAATAGGGTTTCAGGATGTTTTGCACCAGAGGTAGTAAAACTGCCTAAGTGGCCTCAATAAAATTCCCACCCTAATTCATGGGTTAAATTAAATGCATGCCCCTTCCTATCAGGTTATAACTTGTTGAATAGGCTATCTAACCATGGTCTCATTTCCTCAAAAGAGTGCTTTATGACAAAGTTACAGGTCTGCCAAAACAGGGGTTCAGAATAAACTTTGGAGAAATTTTGAAAAATGGCTGTCAGAAAATTGGTCCAAGTAGCCTTGGGGAAATGCACGCCGTACCTCATAGGTGAATGGTAAAAATTATCTGAAACTATCATGTTGTTGCTTGTTGAAGAGGCTATCTTACCATGGTCTCAGCTCTCAAATAGGGTGTTTGATGACAAAGTTAAAGGCCTTCCAAAACATGGTTTCAGGATGTTTTGCACCAGAGGTAGTAAAACTGCCTAAGTGGCCTCAGTAAAATGCTCGCCCTAATTCACGGGTTGAAGTAAATTCCTGCCCATTCCTATCAGGCTATACTTTGTTTAATAGGCTATCTAACCATGGTCTCATTTCCTCAAAAGAGTTCTTTATGACAAAGTTATAGGTCTGCCAAAACAGGGGTTCAAAATAAACTTATGAAAAATTCTGAAAAATGCCTCCCAACTTGATTTGCATTGCTCCAGAAAAATGCTCGCTGAGGAGAGAAAAAGAAGCTTCAGAGGATGAAAGTGGTCCTAATGGAATCACCTTTTTGGCCTCTATCCATTGGGTGTCTCACACTTCAAATTGGATGAAAATAAAAATCTCATCATGTTGACCTAGGGCAAATCAGCAGTTCAAAAGGTCAATTGGAGAGGGGGGTATCATTGTCCATGATTGAGGATTTCGGTTACATTAGGTTCTTTTGAGAAATATGTAGGTATCTTATTTCCTTGGGAATGGTATTTTATGGAAGAATACCATGCCTTTGGCCCTAAAGAAATAGTTGTGTGAACACTACCTAGAAGCACCATTCATGGCTTTGTAGTGATATCTATGGAATTATGTATCTAGATCTTATGGCCTTGGGTCCTTGGACATGGTTAGTGGAGGAGACTTGCACCTCCAACTCTAAAAGAATATTCTAGCCTTATAGGGTTAAGTAGGTTTCCTCCACCAACCACACATGGCCTGTTGAGGGTGCCATTGGCCCATGATTGAGAATGTGGGTTCCATTAAGTTTTTTCTAGAATTATGTAGGTTTTCTAGGGTCTTGGGAAAGACATTTCAAGGAAGAAGATTGTGCCTTTGTGCATAGATAAACCATTGAGGCTTCCAAATCCATGAATAATGCCACAAAGAACAACAAATGAATCGACATCGATATCAATGGTGATATATATCTAGGTCTTGTAGTCTTGGGGACTTGGACATGGTCAATGGAGTAGACCTAAACCTCGATCCCTAAAGGAATCTTCTAGCCATCCAAGGCTAATAATTCCTTTGCCGATAAAGCATGGGATCCTAAAGGAATCACTGTCCTATCATTAATTATATATGTGCCATTAGGTGGTTTTGAGCAATATGTACCTATCCTAGGGAATTGGGAACATTGAGACATTGAGAGACATGAAAAATTCCTCAAATCACCATGCATTACTTCATAAGGTTATCCAAATAGAATACAAAATGATAAATATGTTCAATAATTTTGGTACCTAAGCATCCCCAACCCAATTGTTTCTCTAGATAGGTTTTAGCACCAATTGGGGTATGTCGATCAAGACCACCTCTACTTGCTTGTGAGTAAAGTATTTTGATAACTAGATCCATTGTACTATGTATCTAAGTCTTGGGGCCTTCAACATGGTTAGTGGAAGATACCTGAACCTTCATCCCTAAAGGAAGCTTGTAGCCATCTAGGGGTAAGAAGTTTGCCTCCACCAACCATACACAACCTCCTAATTGAATAATTGGCCTATGATTGAGGATGTTGTTAGCATTAGGTGGTGTTAAGTAGTATGTACATGTATTAAACCCTTGGGAATTATGTTCCATGGAAGAAGAACATGTTTTTTCCCTAAATAAATCGTTGAGGCATCTAGAGCCATGAACACTACCTAAAACCACCATTGATTACTTTAGAGGGGTATATCTGGAAATATGTATCTACGTCTTGTGGCCTTGGGGCCTTACACATGGTTAGTGGAGGATACCTCAATATCGAGCTCTAAATGATTATTATATCCATCTAAGGCTAAGAATATTGCCTCCACTAAAAACACATGACCTCTTGAGGGTATCATTGGCCTATGATTGATTATGTCATTATCATTAGGTGGTTTTGAGTAGTATCTACATGTATCAGAGACTTGGGAATGATTTTTTAGGGAAAACAACCATGCCTTTGGCCCTAAAGAAATGATTGGGGAATCTAGAGTGATGAATAGTTCCTAGAGAACCATGCATGACCTTGCATGGATATCCATTCCACTAGGTATCCATGTCTTGGGGCCTTGGACATGGTCAAGGGAGGAGACTTGAACCTCTGGACCTAAAGGAATCTTATAGCGATTAAAGGCTAAGAAGATCACCTCAATGAACCACAAATGTCTTCTTGAGGCTCAACGAACCATACATGTCTTTTTTAGGGTACCATTGTCATATGATTGAGGATATTAATTCCATCATGTGGTTTTGAGAAGAATGTAGGTGTCTTAGGAAGGTTTCATCCACCAACAACACATGGCCTTATGAGGTTCATTGGCCTATGATTGAGGATGTTAGTGACATTAGGGTGTTTTGAGGAGTATGTACATGTATCAAGGTGTTGGGAATCAATTTCTAGGGACAAAGACCATGCTTTTTGATGATCAAGGTTGTCATTGATGACAACACATTAATGACAAAGAGTGATGACTTGAAAAAAGGCTAAATACATGGAAAGCATTGATGACTTGGGAGGTTGATGACTTGATAAAGAAAGACGACAAATAATGATGGCAAAGGACAAGGAAAAAGAAACATGACAAGTGGTAAAGACATGACATGGAAAAAGTGACTAGGAAAGCATGGATACAAGGACGGAGACAGGGATGACATGGAATTTGTATGGAGCCCCTGCGGGCATCTTCAAACCCTCCTGTGGGCATAAATTAGAGGTTGTGTGGGCATAAATGCAATCCCCTGTGGGCATAACAGAGAGACAGTTGTGGGCATTTTAAAGAGGACATGCGGGCATTTAACGAAGGATTTGCGGGCACTTGGAAGGCCCCTTGCAGGCATTATTATTGGGCATATGAGGGCATGTATAAGGCCCTTGCTGGAATTTCAAATATGACCCTTGCGGGCATTTTGTGGAAGCCATTAAGGGCATGCATGAGTGCATCTCTAGGATAGTGTGCAAGCACAAAGAAGGGAAGTTGCGGGCATATGAATAAGGCCTCTGCAGGCATCCTTAAAGGATCTTGTAGGCATAACAGTAATACCCTTGCAGGCATTTTAATGAAGCCCCCTACGGGAATTTTAAGGAGCAGTGCGAGGATATTTAAAAGGCCCTTGCAGGCATAAATTTGATCCAATGCGGGCATGCTGGAAGTGGATGACATGACATAAATATACTTGATTTATTAATAATGGAAAGGGATCAAATGATGTGGCAGAATGATTTTAAAAATACAAATGACATGGTATAAAAGTCAAAGGGTTGTTTTATCTCCTTGTTTGAAGGAAGACCACTCTAAATAAATCATTTTTTATTTATTTGATTTATTCAATGATAAAATTAAAATAAAAGAATAAGTCGGCCTCCTGATTTTGTGGAGAAGAAAAAGTATAAATAAGAGACCAAAAGTTTTTATTTATGATGTGAATGATGTGAATAATTTCAAGATGTAAGAGGAGCTCTGATTTTTTAGTTCTGATTTCGGGGTTAGAGGAAGAGCTATGAGAATTTCGGGCAGCAGTAGATGGTATGATATATTTGGGTAGCAGCAGAATCGAGGAGCTTCAATGGATTTACCTATTTACATTTGATATTTATGAAGATAAGCAGCAACAAAATTGAGGCACTAGTTTTTGTGATTATTGACATGAAAAGGACAATTTGATTATATTATGGGGCTACAGAAAAGGCATACTAATGACATGTGATTGAAGATATTCCTATGGATAGATTGAATATGTGCTTGTGGACAGAAAGTTGAAGTACTCATGGACAGAATGATGATGTAAATGGCAGCAATAAAAGAACATGAGATGATGCTTAGATGGCATAATTGTGTTGACAGTTGATAGCTTGAAGATATTAAGATCCCATATTTATGATTGAAGAAGATTATGAAATAATGATGTAAATGGTAGAATGATGCATTGATGAATCTTAGGCTGAATACTTTAGTTGGAAGATAATTTAAATTTTCCTACACACTGATTCACCCCCCTCTTAGTGTGAACATTGTGTCAAACACTTTTGTCCCTAATGAAATAATTGAGGATTCCAAATCCATGAACAATTCCCCAAAGAACCACACATGACTTTGCATGGATATCCATTGCACTATGTATCTAGTTCTTGTGTCCTTAGGGAATTTGAAATGGTCAATGAAAAGAGACCTAAACATAAGTTCCTAAAGAAATCTTCTAGACATCCATGTCTAAGAAGGATTCCTCCACCAACCATAGATGGCCTCTTCAGGGTATCATTGGTCAATGATTGGGGATGTTGATACCATTAGGTGGTTTTGAGAAATAGACACATGTCTCAGGGCCTTGGGAACGTCACTCTATAGAATAGGACCATGCCTTTGACCCTAAAGAAACCATTTAGGTATCCAAAGCCATTAATAATTCCAAAAAGCACCACACATTACTTCAGAGTGTATCCTTAGCACTATGCATCCAAGTCATTGGGACTTGGGGAATTGGACGTGGTAATCTATGTATGAATTCATAGGAAATCAATGTATTAACCAATCTCATAGAAAATGAAGAGATCCATACCTATAATTAGCAAAACCTTGTAGAAATTGATGTCATACTATTGGGTTTGTTAAGAATTTCTCAAAATCCCCAAGCTGTAAAATGGATATATTTGTATGGTTTGGTAGCATTTAGAACTTGATGCCATTCTAGTGGGATTTTTTGTGCTTCCTTGGATGTGAAAGCAACGAAGTTTTTTTTCTTGAATGTGTTAAGTAATTAATATTTGCATGAGGCAATTATTCATTAGATAATCTCGTTTCTCCTTGACATTGTAATATCTAGTTGGTGCTATGACATTGTTCCTAAGGACTTTTCTCATCTCATACAAACAAGAAAAGTCCATACTTATATGCTTAGAAAAACCTCATGGAACTTGTAGCCACGAGGGATAATTCAACTGGTTTAAGTACCATGTTGTTCACCACTGACTCGTGTTCGATTCCTCTGGTAAGGTTTGACCCCCTATGCCCCTTCTTGTTTCCCCATTTCCTTAAATACCCATCCTCTATCTCTCTCTAAATCCCCTCTCTTTTTCCCTTTCTCTGTCCCTCCCCCTTCTCTCTCTATCGCTTCCCCCCCTATCCCCCCTCTCTCTGTATTCCCCCCTTTAACTAACTCCCCCCTCTCCCTCCTTCCCTTCCCACCCTCTCTCTCTTCCTCGCCCTCTATCTAACTAACCTCCCCCTCCCTCTCTCTCTCTCTCTCTCCCTATGTATTCCACCTATATACCCCCCCCCTCTCTCTCTCCCTACGTATTGTGGGCATTTCCAATTGACCTTTTTAACTGCTGATTTGACACTTAGACAATTTGTCAAACCCTAGGTTAATCTGGGAGGCACTTTTGGCAGATCAATATCTTCAACTACAGAGGCTCTTTGGGAAAAAGAATGATATGGTTAGATGCACTAATAAAAAATATAGAGACCCATACCCTCAGAATAATCTAATCCATCAACTATAGAAAATGGCAGGCATTTTACAAAGGTCACTTATGCAGTTTTACCAGTGATTTTATACTTAGACAATTTGTGCAATTTCTAAGGTGGATTTTTTATTTCATGAAAATCCTAGACCAATGCCACTATATGATGTAGTACACCTCACTAAGCACACCTAAACTTATTTCACTCTCAGACTCATATTCATTTGCCCTAGGTGGGTATTTTACTGAACTTGGTGAAAAACTGCCTAAAACCCTGTTTTGGTAGACCTATAACTTCCTCCTCGGGCACTCTCAAGACAAAATGAGATAGTGGTTAGGTAGACAAATCATAAAGTTACAACATGACCATATGGGGCAGGCATTTACTTTAACCCATGAAATTATGGCGGTCATTTTACTGAGGCCACTTAGGCTGTTTTACTCCCTCTGGTGCAAAGCATCCTGAAACCCTGTTTTGGAAGGCCTTTATCTTTGTCATCAAACACCCTCTTTGAGAGATGAGACCATGGTAAGATAGCCTCTTCAAGAATAAACAGCATGATAGTTTCAGATAATTTTTACCATTCACCTATGAGGTACGGCGTGCATTTCCACAAGGTTACTTGGACCAATTTTCCAACACAACCATTTTTCAGAATGTCTAAAACTGCTTGAATCCTTGTTTTGGCAGATCTATAACTTTGTCGTAAAGCACACTTTTGAAGAAATGAGACCATGGAAAGATATCATATTCAACAATTTATAGCCTGATATGATGGTACGTCCATTTTTATCAAACCATGAATTATGGCGAGAATTTTCCCAAGGCCACCTAGACCAGTTTTCCAAAACCGCCATTTTCAAGAACTTCTCCAAAGTTTACCCTGAAACCCTATTTTGGAAGACTTATAACTTTCTCCTCAAACATGATTATGGAGAAATGAGAACATATTTAGATATACTATTCAACAATCTATAGCCTGATATGATGGTGCGTGCATTGATCTCAAACCATGAATTATGGCGGGCATTTTCCCAAGGCCACCTGGACCAGTTTTCCAACACTTAGCCATTTTCAAGAACTTCTCCAAAGTTTATCCTAAACCCTATTTTGGAAGACTTATAACTTTCTCCTCAGACATGATTATGGAGAACTGATACCATGACTAGATAGCCACTTCAACAAGCTATATCCTGATATGATGGTGCGTGCATTTTTATCAAACCATGAATTATGGCGGGCATTCTCTTAGAGCAGTGTTGACTACTTTTTCCATACTTAGTCAATTTCCAAAGTTTCACAAACTTGCCAAAATTTTCAAGAATGATGTCAGATTGCAACACTGACTTAATGATTGCACCAGAACACCATCATGTGTCTTCCAGCTTCATCACACATGCCACATCATCCTACATTCCATGTCATCACTTGTAGGTCCATTTTGGAAACTAGGGTTTTTCTCGGTAAGGGAGTGTGCAATTTTTGCACATGAAGGTCAACTTTGCAAAATCATCAATCAACGACTTGTGGATAGAGTTCCCAACTGGAACCTTCCTAGACACACTTGAGGGACTCCCTGGAGCCTGGTTTTGTTGCACGGTTGGAATTCTATGGCCACGATAGGTATCCAACAGGTGTCCCTGAAGGCCTTTTGGATGCGAGATGGAACGATCCATAGAATGATGACCGTGGCTCGGATCGACAAAACACCGCCTCCATTGGATTCAGGACATTGGGATATTTCTAGGTGTGCCCCTCTCCTTCGGTCCCATGGCCCATGTGTCACTTGTAGATCCATTTTGGAAACTAGGGTTTTGCTCAGTAAGGGAGTGTGCAATTTTTGCACATGGGGGTCAACTTTGCAAAATCATCGACTGGGGACTTATGGATAGCGTTCCTAGCTAGAACCTTCCTAGACACACTTGCGGGACTCCCCGGAGCCCGGTTTTATTTCACTGTTAAAATTCTATGGCCCCAGTAGGTATCCAACAGGTGTCTGTTAACACGTAAAAAGTGATCACCATCCCATCTCCCTCATTACATGACTCATTTGTCTATATTTCCTACCATATTTGCCTCCAAAACCTTAAAAAACCATTAAAAAGCCTCCAAAAGGCCCAAAACCCCCTTTTTTTCCCCCAAAACAATTTAAATTTCCTCCAAAAATAGCAAAAACCCTCTAAAAGGGCCCTAAATTCCCAAAAATCAAATAAAAGGGAATAGAAAATATAAAAAAGAAGCAAAAACTCTATACAATTGACCTAAACCATATGGTGCCAAAAACCATGGGTCAACACTCCACCACTAAAAACCTATAAATAGGTGATGGAGGCCCCCCATTTCATATCCACAATTATCCCTATCCTCACTCTACCAAAATCACTCTTGAAACCCTAGCTTACCATTTGAGCTAGTTTTTCTCATTTGAGTGCCCCTTTGGCCCATTATTCAAACACCTTGGAGAAGGAGAAGGAACCCATTGGAGGACGGAAGCAGCCCTCCTGGACTACTGCAAGAGCTCCACCAACCTCAACACTTGAGGTAAATTTAATACAAAAGGAAAATCTTTATCATATTGTCATTGTTTTTTATTTATGTTAATGCTCATGCTAGGTTGAATTTCATACTGTTTTACTGTTTTAATTTACTTTTTATTGAACTGCTACTAAGGAGGCCCTTCTCCTTAGTAGGTGCTCATTTGCACAAGCTAGGGTTTTAGGTGAAAACCCTAGCTATAGTTTTGGAGACTCGACTGTTGTTCCTTTGAATTTCTAGTTAAAAATTTACAAGTTTTTTATTTTTTGCGAGTCTTTTTTTTGTTTTCCCTGTTCGGCTGTGGCTTCAGCCAGTTTGGTTTTTCGCCACAGATCGCAGCTTTCGGTCATCTTTTCTGCATTTTTTACCCTTTTTTGAACCCAGAACTTTGCTGCAATATTTTCTGCACCTGCACAACCACCTCTGTCTGCAACCATACTTACCTACAGCCTTTTCCTGCAGTTTGCTTTCAGTTCCATTTACAGAGTTTTTTAAGTTTAATCATTTCAATTGAAAAAAGAAAATTTTGCATTACAAGCATAATTTCTGCATTATTATTATTGGTTACAAAGTTTCCCACCCCGTGGCACTTTTGATTGGGTTCATTACCTCACATGCACACACTCTGTCACCTAATTCAAGTGAGCCATAAAATACTACTTAACACAACCAACATTCTAACCCCACTTGGGGAACACATAAGAATATTGTAGTTAGGTAGGACAGGGGGGATAGGCATCCAAATAACACCCCTCGATCACTTACACTTGAGACATAGTTGTTGTCCATTAGGGAACCAAAATACCCTAGTATTTTTTGGCACGGTCACAACCAGTTTATCAGTTGGCCTCTCCCTTAGGAGGGTTGAAGTAGCCAGACTGGTTCCGGAGGCCTGAGTGGAATACCGCAATCCATTTAGTAACCAAAGGCTACCTACTCGTTGGTCTACATGTGGTGATTCCTTTCAGGACCACACGGTGATAGGATCGAAGCTGGAGATTCACCTTTTCTGGACGTGTCATGAACGGGGTATCTTAGTTTCCTTTCTTCTAGGATTGTCTTACCCGGTGTCCCTCCCGGTAGGGGGATATCTTTAGCCACTTGGATCTACTATCCATATTGTCTGACTTGGATTTCATCACCTTGCAGAGGATATGTCTAGTTGAGTCAGAATACTATTTATCTAGGTGTTTGCATGCTCCCTTACCTCCCTTTGGTCTAGTGAGTCCACTATTTTTATTTTTTAGGAAACCTGCTGCTTGTTGGTATTCTGACCATTGTTGTTGACACTCTGCTTATTGTAACACAGCTGTTACAGTGAGCATTTTGAGCTGGTTGTTGGCCTGAGTGCTGTCTTTTTTGTGCTCTCCTTTTGCACACTCGGCTGCATTAGGGTTTTTGAGCTTTTTTTCACTCAACAAAACCCCCAGATACTTACCACCATCTGTCACCATTGAGTCCCCGAGACATTCTCGGTGCCTCTGGGGTGAGCCCCCATAGCACGGTTCACTTGACATCACCAGTCATAGACATAGAGCTTCATCACTTGATACCACTTGTCACAGACCTCGCGCTTTGTCGCTTGACTCTACTCGTCGATGACATAGAGCTCCATCCCCTAGCTCTGACGCTCCTTATTTCACATCTGATTCCGAGGCAGAGTCCGAAAACCCCACTTACACTACACCAACCAACCCCATGGCTGGCATGAATTCCAACTCGTTCTTTGTAGGGACCATTGGTGAAGCGTCCACCACCACCCCAGCTACCACACCCGCTTTGGGTATGCCCTCGATGGGGCCCACACCCACCATCCCGGTCACTGTGCCAATTCCAGTGGCTAGCATACCCAACCCCACACCACTAGTGACTGACATTTCCCTTGGCTGCGCAGGACCATCCCATACCACCTTCGTTCCTCCACCTGGGGGCAACATCCCCAACCTGAACCCAACCCCTAATCTCGGGGGCATTGGCCCCAACGTGGTCACGACCACCAGTATGTCACATCCTTCTATTAGTTTGTCATTCATGGCTAGTCTCAACCTTCCTGACCTGGCCAAACTGACCAACAATCCCATCAGACACGACCCTGCGTGGCCTCACATGCCCACCAAGATCCCCTTAGACATCCCTAAGTTTGAGGGTAAGGCAGGTGAAGACCCCCAAAACCACATTATGTCCTTCCATCTGTGGTGTTCCTCCAACTCCATAGTGGAAAACTCTGTCCACCTCCGTCTGTTACAACGCACTCTCACTGGCTCTGCAGCCAAATGGTACATCGAGCAGCCCCATGGGACCCATGCCACTTTTACTTCCCTCGCCTCGACCTTACTGCAGTTCTTCCAGTTACCTGTCTGCTATGACGTGGGAGTTGAGATCCTACTGTCTTGCAGACAGAATATGGCCACCCACATCATTGACCATATTCATGAGTGGCGTTGACGCCGAAGCCTGTGCAAAATCAAGTTAGATGACCACATCTTCTTAGATTGGTTTCTAAAATCTCTCCTTCCCATCATTGCTAAGGATGTGGCATTCGAGCAACCCCAGTCCGAGGAAGATTCCATCCTAAAAGCCCAGCAATTTGAGCTTATTTACGCCCAATCTGGTTACCTATATACCATTATACCTGATGCCCCCCACGACGATTCCTCCCGAAATGATGCGCTGGGGGAATCCCATGCCGCAGATGGCATCCTTGGCCGTATTACCTCGCATAACCAGCCCTTTTCCATAGCACGCACTAGCCATGGCCCTGACCTTTCGTGGGATACATCCCACTCTGGAGAAACCAATTCATATGCTCCCATGGCACATAATCACCATTCCCACGAACCCTCATGTACACCTCAGTGCTTCGGCCATGCATCCCTCGCTTACGTCCCCCCGGTCGCACCTCTGCCATATTATCACCCGCAGGTCGCGCAAGATCCTGTACCCTCTCAATCCCCCCCTACTTATTATCTGCCATAGACAGCACCTGCGACAAACCCACAACCTGTCACACAAATGTATCAGCAAACCCCACAAGGTTCAACACCTGCACCGCCTCCACCCACTTATTATCCACTGCAGCCTACTCTCACACCTACACAACCTCAGAACCCACCTGCCACCCAAGGGCAAGTGTATGCGCAACAAAATCCACAGCATAACCAAAATAACCAACGCCAACAAGAGCAGCAAAACCGCGGCAAAGGATGTAACTGTGGGAACAACCCCGTCCAGACAAAGGCGGCTAGCCACCTAATCCCCCAAACAATAATAACGCGGCACCTGCCAACCAAAATCCCGACAGACCTCCCAAACAAGCCAAAAACGTTAATTTGCGAACAAACCATCCTTGTTCTATTTGTGGGGTCTATGGCCATTACACACATGCTTTCCCACATTTGGAGTGGGCCCAACAACTCTAGACCGATGATGCCCACCGCCAAGGGCACACGACACCTCAAGTGCCACCTAACCCCCCACCACCTAAGACTCAACCCTTGGTGTTACAGAACCATTTACCAACCCAAGGCGTGGTGAACACTCAACCGTTAGCTCCCCCTCAAGCAAACGCGCCTCCACAACAACAAATCACTTATGCAGCTCCTGATCAACCCATGCTAGACTTAGGTACCCATCACTTGTTAATGATGTCATCCGCCGATGTCAACCTTCAAACCCATCGGAACCAATATGGCTCCACCCCTGAAGCCCCTCCCGCCGAAAAAAACACCAATGCTCTTCCCACCAATTAGTCGTTATGAATACCTCCGGCCCATTAGATGGCGCCCCGAAAGCCCCTCACTTCCCACTTAGATGGCGCCCCGAAAGCCCCTCACTTCCCACATTGTAGATGACTTAGCTCAGTCCCCCGCATCCATGTCTGCATTAGAAGTCTTAAAAAACTATCCTACACAACGCAAGACTTTGTTATCAGCTATTGGTGCTATTGACCCAACTGATTCACGAATGATGGCCTTTGATTTGGACCAATCCGAACCACACCTGCCTTCCACATTAGCATTCCAAGTTTATGTATCCATTCAGAATCTTATCATCCATCGGTGCATCATTAATGAGGGTGCCTCTACATGCATTATGTCCACATTTGTTTGGCAAAAGTTGGGATCCCCTACTCTCTAGCAGTCCACCACTGCATTGCGAGCCTACGGCGGCCGTTTGGCACAACCCCAAGGTCTCTTAGCTAATGTCCCCGTCCAGTTGGCTAGTAAAATAGTGCTTATTAGCATAGAGGTCATCAACTCCCAACTTGATTATAACCTCTTACTTGGCCGTAGTTACATGTACGCCATGCGAGCAATTCCCTCATCTTTTTTTCGTACCATGATGTTCCCCCACGAAGGATGTGTGGTCAAGATTGATCAAATCACCTATTACGATCCCAATGCCCCCGCTGCACCC
Organism: Larix kaempferi; assembly: GCA_027924585.1. Classification (NCBI taxonomy): domain Eukaryota; kingdom Viridiplantae; phylum Streptophyta; class Pinopsida; order Pinales; family Pinaceae; genus Larix; species Larix kaempferi. Next base: position 8,064,027 of record BSBM01000584.1, read on the forward strand.
AAAAACGTTCTCCCCATGGTTTAACAACCCGTTTGTGGTGCATCTACCTCGTTGGTTTCCTCAGTGGGACCCGGAGTTTACTCAGATACGTCGATGACTTCCACATTCCAAACCATTCCACCCCTGTTAACAGCGACCGAAATATATGACTTATGTACCCTCTCCCACAATACACAAACACCCAACCAGCAACCGCCCTTGCTACCCCAACCACCATTGGTACCTAGTCATGTTGGTGTTACACCCATCGATACAATCCCCTTCCTATTCCCCCCTTCGGGAGTAGTAAGCATCCTGGTTATGGCTACTCTCAGCCTCCCCGAGTTAACTTTAGGATTAACTGTGTGGTATCTCACGCCTCCCGTTTCCCCTCTGACACCAAATGTCGTCCTACAACTGGTGCAACCCATCACCACTAGTAGTCAACCACCTCCCGATTTCACTACTCTTTCCTCATCCACCATTCCATCCCCTCTTCTCAAGCACACTGGGAGCAGAGGCCCACAACCATACACTACTCTACCCCCGCCCAAAACAGTTAAAAATCCCCCTGTGTTTCACGCTCCTCCCAAATGCTCTTTGTGTGATGATTTGGGCCATGCTACCCATCAATGTCCACAATTACCCGCATTACAAGAGCACATGCAAATGCTTGACGATGACCCCAACATCCCGGTTGTCCAACTTTACCCTACCCCTAAGCCTCGCGATAAATCACTGCGTACCAACCACCCTTGTGCAATATGCGGTATTTACGGCCATTACTCACATCACTGTCCAGATCTCCCAGATTACATAGCAGCTCTCTACGAGATGAATAATTTGGACCTCGAGACGTCTCTGCCCACCATTGAAGAGATACACCCCCCGGAATCTCAGCCAACTGGAGAGGTCAATACCATTTATATGATCTCTACTACTAGCTATCTCTCGTCAACTGATTTAACAACACAAAGTTTCCACAATGATGAGGAGATTCTTGAGGCTCTTACTGCACCTGATTACCCCTGGGAGGATATGCACCATCATTCCTATTTCCTCCCAGTGGAATCCTCCACCACCACAGCCACCCAATTTTTGGTTGAGTCCAAAGATTTCCTCCCCACCAAAGTCGACTGGTTTAAAGAGCCCATTCCCGCTCCTGATTCCTTCGAGGAAGGTAACATGTCCAATATTTCACCCACAATCCACATTGATATCTCTACCCCGGCCGGTGCTCCTGAACTCATTACGTTAGGAGCCTCCTGCACTGAGTATGAGATCGGAGAGTACAAAAAACTTTTCTAAGAGTTCCACGATGTCTTTTCCTGGTCCTACATTGAAATGCTTGGTCTTGACCCCGCTATCATAGAACACCACATTGACACATGGCCAGATGTGCCCTCCATTCGCCAGAAACAACGCCCCATTCATCCATCAAATCTCCCCGCCATTAAAGCAGAGATTGAGAAACTTCGCACAACAAGATTCATTTATCCTATTGCATACACCACTTGGGTTTCTAACCCCATCCTTGTTAACAAGAAACAAGGCACCATCCAAGTATGTACTGACTTCCGCGATTTAAACCGAGCATGTCCCAAAGACAACTTCCCCACGCCATTTATTGACCAACTCATCGATGCGTGTGCGGGGCATGAAGTCCTATCCTTCATGGACAGTTTCTCTAGATACAACCAGATTCAGATCCGCAAGGAATATCAATACAAGACTACCTTCACCACCCCATGGGGCACCTTTGCCTATCGTGTCATGCCTTTCGGCCTTAAAAATGCTGGTGCCACCTTCCAGTGGGCCATGACCTATTGTTTTCACGACTTGGTCCATATCCTATTAGTCTATCTTGACGATCTCACGACCCGTTCCAAGAAACGATCCAACCACCTCAATGACCTCCGACAAGTTTTTCTGCATTGTCGCAAGTACCAGATCCGCTTGAACCCACTCAAGTGCGTCTTTTGCGTTTCGACAGGCCAGTTGTTAGGTTTTGTAAAATTAGTCACAGTAGATCTAATGAACAAGTAAATCAATCACAACAGATGAACATAGAAAATATGGTGTAAAACTGTGCAAAACATGCAGCAGTGCTCAATATCCTAGTAAGGGTGAATAATTACAATACAATCTGACTATGTGAGTGAGCAATTCGAATTGACTAAGTAGGCCATTCGAATCACTGAATGGAGTAGCTTGACTCCAACTAGGAGTCCTCATCATCAATCGGTGGTGCTAATCAATGCACAAGAACCAGTCATCCAGGTTTCAATCTGAGTATAACTGAGTGTAACAAGTGTAACTGAAGTGTGTAGCACTGATTAAGGGAAGGAGGCTCAGTGGGGGGAGCATGGGAGGCTAACTGAAGTCAGAACAAGTCATCTAGTCAATTTGGAGGTCCAACGGAAGTGAAACAGTCAGTCGGGAGTGAAACTAGCCTCAAATCAGGGAGAATCGGAGCTAACTGAATGTAACTGAAGTGGAACTGCAGTGGTAGGTGAGAAAGTGCGCCCTTCTCTGGAAGTAGGTGAGAAGTGGGTGCCTTTCAGACTAGGAGGGCTAAAGAACTGAAGTAAGTGGCTCCCGGGTGCTAGAAAGAGGTGGCTAAGGTGCTGGAGGCATCAACCTGGTGACTGGGATGCATGCAAACCCTAATTGCATGCAAGATCCTGAAAAAGATGATGTGGATATCTGAACAGGTTTCATTGCTTCCCACAAAGAAATCATTGTAAACCCCCTCAAATTTCAAGCCATATTAGACTTTCCTGCACCACGCATGCTTCGGCAGCTCCAGAGCTTACAAGGGAAATCTAATTTCCTCCACCGCTTCGTTCATGATTATGCCACCACAGCTCATGGTTTCTTACGTCTGCTTTGTACCCACATCCCATTCATTTGGGACGACCAGGCGCAAGCTACCTTCGAAGCCCTTAAAAAAGCTCTCACTCAAACCCCTTTGATCTCCCCTCCGGATTTCTCTCAGGACTTCATCCTTTACGTCTCGGCATCCGGCCACGCTGTGTCAAGGGTTTTGGTTCAAGAAGACGTTTCTCGCCAGGAGCATGTCATTTATTATGTCAACCAAACCTTGTCTGGACCACCCATACGTTACCCATATGAGGAAATATTGGCCCTTGTCGTCGTCTTTTCCTTCCAAAAATTGCGCCATTACATTTTACTCAGTCATACTACAATTGTCGCCAACTCCAACCCCATGGTCTACCTTTTGAACCCGCGACTTCTGCAAGGTCATGTCGCTAAATGGATAATTATTCTCCAAGAATATGACCTAACTTTCACAACCCCTAAGAGTACTAAAGCCCTCACCCTTTCCAAGATCATAACCGACCTCCCATCCCTTTTGTCGTCCCTGCCAATCTCCGATGAGTTAACAGACAATCATTTGTTCATCATCTCGTCAGATGACCCATGGTACGGTGATATTCTGCTATACCTTCGCACACAAAATTTTCGACCAGACATAAATCGTGATGGACGTCGCCGTATCCATCACCACGCCTCTCGGTATCTCCTCTTAGGAGACGTCCTTTACCGGCGAGGAGTTGATACTATCCTCCGTCATTTCCTTACACACAAGGAAGCCAAACAAGTCCTCAATGACTTTCATAGCTGCGCCTACGATGGACATTTCTCAGGGATGGCCACCGCCCAGAAGGTCATCCGCGTTGAATACTTCTGGCCCACACTATTTACCAACTGCATCATAGCAGTCAATCATTGCCATAATTTCCAACTCTTTGCCCCTAAGGCCCGTATACCACCCGCCCCACTCCACCCAGTCGTCACCGTTGGCCCGTTTTGCAAATGGGCCATCAACTTCATGGAATGTAAACCCTCATCCGCCAATGGCCATAAGTACATCATTGTCACCGTCGACTACTTCACCAAATGGGCTAAAGCCATGCCGACCTTCAATTGTAAAGCCGACACTGATGCCCGTTTCTTTTTTAACCATGTTATTACACGATTCGGGGTCCCAAAACAGCTTGTCTCAGACCATGGTTCACATTTTGAAGATGCCATTTGGCGCAAGTTGTCAACTCTCCTTAAGTTCAAACATCAATATGCCTCTGCTTACTACCCCCAAGGGAACGGCCAGGTTGATGCCATTAACAAAATTTTTAAAACAATCCTCCAATGCATTGTTGACCGACATAAGCCCAAGTGGCATCACATGCGTTTACCCGCATTATGGGCTTACTGTACATCAACTAAGACTGCCACCAGTTTCACCCCTTTTCACTTAGTTCATGGTGTCGAATCTGTCCTCCCCATCGAGTGTCAGATACCTTCCTTACACATCGCCATTGAGCTTCTCCCAGACACCTCACCACTCGAAAAATGCCTATTGTTATTAGAACAAGCTGATGAGGACCATCATGCAACCCTCCAAACCATTGAAGCTACCAAGAACCACTCCAAAGCTAGTTACGACAAACATGTCCACCCACGAGCTTTCCGTGAAGGAGATCTAGTCCTTGTTTACGACCAAGCCCACGACAAGACCGGAAAAGGGAAGTTCGAATCCATGTGGCAAGGCCCTTACATAGTGCATACCTTCCTTGTACATAGGGCATATATTCTAACTGATTCAGAAGGCCACCCCTTGCACAACCCCCATAATGGGTTGTATCTCAAACGTTTTTATCCGTAACAATCCTACGGACCTATTGGTCTGAATTGTACAGTTTGCTTTCTTTTTGTTTTTCACTTTTTTTTTGCATGATCACAGATGGACCATCTTCCACCTCATTACATTGGCTTCGTCGATGGAGCAAGCTGCTGGTCTCCAAACCTGGCCTCTGCAGCGTGGGTCTTATATTCCCCTTCACATGAGTTATTTCACCTTGACGGAATGTGCATAGGCGCTGCTACCAATAACCAGGCTGAGTATGATGCTATGACCGGTCTCCTGACTGATTCCCTTCAGATGGGTATACGTCACCTTCATGTGTTCCTCGACTCCCAGCTTCTTGTCTCCCAGCTCAACAATTGCTACCAGGTGCGTGATCCTTGCCTCTTTCGAAAGTTCCTGCGCACAAAACAGATAAGCCGACAGTTTGACTGCAGCACATTCACTCATGTCCCACGAGCTCAAAATAGTGTCGCAGATCAAATGGCTAACAACATCCTCGACTGGCATATTAATCACATCATGTAAAACCATCCATCATGCATAATCATCACATCAAAAACATAAAAATCTCAAAAGACTGCATCTACAACAACGGGCATCCACGTGCCTATCATACCACACCATTTGCATCTATGTGCAATAACATAACAAAAACCATACAGGGGCATCCACGTGCCTATCATAACACATACAAAACAATACAGGTGCATCCACGTGCGTACACAAAATCATCACCGCAAAAAATGCATCCATGCGCATATATATATATAAATATATCATCGTCATATACATGTCATGAGTGTCCCAGCACTCAGCTATACAAAAAATATACATCAAGGAGCCCCAACAGCATCCCTGTCATAAAATACATGTCGTCTATACAAAAAAATCTTGAATGCCCATCTGCATCGGGGGGAGTCCCCAGCACTCCCTAATGAGATTCATATCCCCCATCTGAATCCTGGCCATAGCCGCGGGAACAGATCGCGATTACCCAGGCCATAGCCGCGATCCCAGATCGTAGTTATGGAGGCCACAGTCACGATCGCAGATCATGGCCATCACCTCGTAACCCGCGATCCACACCCATGTGGACCATACAACCCCCCTTGAGGACCCACTACCCACCCAAATCAAGAAAAAATTAAAGGTTTGAGTTCAATGAAATACCTGCAACTCGTGGAAATGAAATCGCCCAGAAATCTCAAATCTGCGCTGGCCGACCACACTCTCTGTCAAAGTCAACCGCACAAATGACACTTGGCATTATGGGTCCACTTACTATTTATAGATAGTTGACTTTTCTTGATTTGGCCATTATGGATCCATACGGAGTCTGTTTTTCGAACCATTTCCACCACTGGAATCAGCACGACGAGACCTTCAGAATAGTCGACTCGGTTTCTATTTTTCTCCGAACCCCTTTTTTGGAATTTTTTCCCCGCACGTCGCCATCTCGATTTGCCCACCAAATCGGTCGTTGTCAGTTTTTCGCATTCCTTATACCATCGGATTCAGTTTTCCGAGCCCGTGATGATGCTTGAGATCATTTCTCGCTCTCACCCCCAAAATTTTTGGGCATTTTTTTTACCAGCCCCTAGTCATCTCAGTTTATGTGCCACCTCAGCCGTTCTCCGTTTTTGATGCTTTTTATATCACTGAATTCAGTTTTTCAAGCTCGTGATGATGCTTGAGATCATTTCTCGCTCTCACCAAAAACAGTTTCAACATTGTGTCCAGACACCTTGCTGCCTCAGTTTGCGTGCCACATCGGCCGCCATCAAATTATTACACATTTATACATGACCCATTCACTCCATTCATACTGCAATTATTTCATTATTTTGCCACCATTCATCATCCCGCAAGGAGACCCACCAGTGTTCCCCCCAAACCCTTGTTCTTGGTTCTCATCGATGTCCCTTGATTGAACACTCTCTCCTTGCTTGGCCATTCCTTTTGTTCGATATAATTTTATCCCTTTTTCGGGCCGGACAAGTCCTTTACGAAAAAGGCACTTTGGGAGTTTTTGTTAAGCACTTTTCTGACTCCTAAAAGAATCAAAAGATCACCAAGCAATCTTGCTTCCTTTCATGCTCTTTAAAGTACCTAAAAGGGCATCTATCTGGTATACATTTAACCTTTTTCCGGACCTAGTAGACTAATTACGAAAAAGGAATACTCTAGTCACACCGGCTAGAAGAGTTCTTCATTGCATCCTTTTATGCTTTTTCAGGCCTTGGAGACTAACACACGAAAAAGAACCCCCCTAGAGTCTTCTTATTGCTTTCAGACTCTCTCAAAATTGAAAGCAACCATGAGCATACACCATCCTGGGCTCGTACAAATCCACACGACGGTACCATTCCATCATTTCAGAGTCTTCTTATTGCTTTTAGACTCCTTAAAATTGAAAGCAGTCACGAGCATGAACTGTCTTGGGCTCATATAAATCCACACAACAGTACCATTTTGAGCACACTTCTTCCAGCTCCTTAAACCATGAAGAAGCCCCCACCGGTGCCCCTTGGCACTATGATCAATCATCTCGGCAGCACCCCCAATAAGGTCACCTTTGTTCAGAGTATTCTGCGATATACCACCCTCAGAGTCTCATGCCATCTTACACCAACTTAACTATCAATCATCCCAGTCACCATCCCTAATCCATTAAATCTATGGTCCCGTTCCTCCTAGTCAGTTTCATATGCTTCCTGATCATCCCCACCATCATACTCTGAACAAAGGAAGTTTGAGTCCACCCACTCTATTTGCCTAGTTATCCCACTTATCCCCAGTATGTCAGTCCTACCATCAGTACTTTCACACTTCGGTTCTCCACCTCGTACTCCTATCAAGGAAACATCATTTCCTGGGTAGTTGCAGGTCTCTCTCTATCAACACCAACCCATCTATTCCAGAGGATAGACCCAGAGGTCCCTGCGCCTTGGACTCATCACCATCTGTGGTGAGTGCCTACGGACCATTTTGAAAGGATTCATCAGTGCCTCTCCAAATTGTTGTTTCTCACATGCTCGACTTCAGCACCTTGATTGCATCATTGAGATTCGTGTAGGGCACATATCCCTTCAGTTATTTGTCGAAGACCCCGGACTTCCCCCGACACTAGCACATTGGTGAGTCACCTTGGAACACCCAGTTATATGTTCTCGTGGATATCCGGGTTGCGTTGGCAATGGTATTCGGAGGCCACTCACTCAGATGCTTCCTTGAGCACCCAGTATAGCTCCATTCTAGTGTACCATTGAGGGTATGACCCCCTGTCATTATGATCTTCCAGTTCATCAGTTCCTCTGGTACCATACTCAGCACCACTATTGATATTCCAATGTCTCAATTCTTCAGCTCAACCATGGTCAGCCTAGAAGTATGTCCCAGATTTGTGTCCCCTTTTGGACCCTTATGATGTACACAGTGGTTCTCCATGTATCTTTTAGGTCCCCATTTTTGGGCCTCATTGTTATTTTTATATATCTTGATACGAGCATGGGTATGCCCAGCTCGTCCATATATTGAGATTATTCCTCATTCATTATTGAGGCCATGTATTTTCAGTTTTTGCAGTTTGTTCGGGACCGTTGTTTCGAGCTTTGGTTCGTTTATTCTCTTCTCCACACCCTAGGAAAACCATAAAAGACTTATGATGTCTATCAGCCATACGATGAGCTCCTGCCCTCACACATCAGGGGGCAATTTGTTAACACCTAAAAAGTGCTCACCATCTCATCTCCCTCATTACATGACTCATTTGTCTGTATTTCCTACCATATTTGCCTCCAAAACCTTAAAAAAACCATTAAAAAGCCTCCAAAAGGCCCAAAACCCCCCTTTTTCCCCCAAAATAATTTAAATTTCCTCCAAAAATAGAAAAAACCCTCAAAAAGGGCCCTAAATTCCCAAAAATAAAATAAAAGGGAATAAAAAATATAAAAAAGAGGAAAAAAGAAGCAAAAACCCTATACAATTTACCTAAACCATATGGTGCCAAAAACCATGGGTAAACAATCCACCACTAAAAACCTATAAATAGGTGATGGAGGCTCCCCATTTCATATCCACAATCTTCCCTATCCTCACTCTGCCAAAATCACTCTTGAAACCCTAGTTTACCATTTGAACTAGTTTTTCCCATTTGAGTGCCCCTTTGGCCCATTATTCAAACACCTTGGAGAAGGAGAAGGAACCCATTGGAGCATGGAAGCAGCCGTCCTGGACTACTGCAAGAGCTCCACCAACCTCAACACTTGAGGTAAATTTAATACAAAAGGAAAATCTTTATCATATTGTCATTGTTTTTTATTTTTGTTAATGCTCATGCTAGGTTGAATTTCATACTGTTTTACTGCTTTAATTTACTGTTTATTGAACTGCTACTAAGGAGGCCCTTCTCCTTAGTAGGTGCTCATTTGCACAAGCTAGGATGAAAACACTAGCTACAGTGTGCCTAAAGTCCTTTTGGATGCGAGATGGAACGAGCCATAGAATGATGTTATTGCCACCATGACTAGGTTATTTGTGAACCAAGAATGGGTCTCAAGATGTACCAAGTGTGAGTAAGTAAAACAAGGGGCACATTCTCTAAGTGACACTTCTTAGGCTCAATCCCCATGAAAAATATCTAGAATCCACAAAGCATTCTCATTCTTGAGGATTCTTTAATGGGTATTGGGTCTTCAATAGCATGGATGGGTCTTGATCCATTTACAATAGTTTAGATGGTGATGGTGATAACGCAGGTAGGAAGAGCACGATGGTGATTTTCATGGTGGCATGGTGATAGTGACAACGCAGGTAGGAAGAGCACGGTGGTGATTTTCATGGTGGCATGGTGATGGTGACAACAACCATGGGGATAGTGATAATGAGCATGGAGATGGTAATGGTGAGAGTGATCATGAAAATGGGTATGAGGATGCAGATATTATGGTTTACTTAGATGGGAGAAAAAAACAAAGAAAACAAATCCATGACGAAACTTGTGCAATTTATCAAGTTGTACCAAGTCTATGCAATTTATCAATCTATCAAGTTATCAATGTCTGGCTGCAATAGTCAAAATATTAATGTCAATACTCAATGAGACCACGAAACAAAATCATAGAATACATGTACACCACATACCTATAACATAGTGTGCAATAAAACATGCAAACCACATACCAGATTACCTACCTATGGTCATTCGACTAGACCATCAAGATCACCTCAAATACCAAGGGTTTCCCTTAACCGCTCGTGCTCGGAGTAAGGCAATAAGTATCGTGCCTTTGATGATTTATTCCTTGGCATTGTTTGCAGCTGGATTTTTGTGCCAATAATTAATTTTTTATAATGGTATACTATCTCACCTGGTCTATAATCTTCATATGTATGCCCTTTTCTATTTGATGAGTGGGAAACCTAGTTCAAATATTCTCCCTTTATAACCATCGACCCAATCAGAAAATCATTGGCCTCAGAGTACCGTAATGGGACATTTACGGTTTGCTTCCCCTCTAAACAACATGCCAGCCAATAGTCGGCGTGCCATGCATTGCGTCTCAGGGAAACTACTGCGTATATGTGCCCTTCCTGGAGAAAATATAGTTCCATTTTCCCTATCATTGGCCTCTTGGTGGGATATTTGTATCTTTAAAATATTGTATATACTTAACGTGGACTCTATGGTTTTGACGATGGTCAATGGAGAAAAAAAAGGTCATTATGATCAAGATTATTCTTCTAGGGCTCATAAACTTTTGCCTTTGCATCAGATTAACAGGGTAATTTTTAGGGGCAAAATTTTGCCAATTGGCTATTTTTGGGGTTTTTTTTCAAAAAATAAATTCACTATTTGGTCATTTTTAGTCTCTAATATCGCTTATATTTACATAAATATGTTTTTTTATCGAAATATTCGCCAAAATTTACATGTTTCAGTTGTATGTTTCATATTGAATATTCGCCTACCTATCTATATACATGTTTTTTACAATCCAAAATAATCACCTAGGATATTATACTTAAGTATAATATTAGAATCCTTAAAAAATACCCCATTGAGATATGGGGATGATTAGAATTTTTCAGACAAAATAGATGGGATCTATGAAGGATCTTTGATATACAAGTGGGATGTGGGCACTTATAGGCGTTTTTTCATACTAGGTGAGAATATTGGGGTCTCAACCATGGTCAAATGGGGAAAGAAGAGCCATATGACGTAATTGAATATTTCATAGTTGATGGGACAAAAGGAATTATTGAACTATTACAAACATCCTTTAAAGGGGAACTTTAACTACCAAGTGGGCTACATACACAATTAGGAGTTTGTGCTCACTGGGGATGGTTCTCAAGGCCTTATTGATGGTAATATGCAATCCTTTAGGATTTTTCTCATAGTATATGGTTCTTGATACAGTACCCATGGTACAAGGATAAAAACTAATATCTTAGGGACTAAAAAATATGTTTTATGGTTTATGGACCATGCATATGGTTCAAAAACACCACACAAACCCTATAAATGGAATCTTAATCCCACAAGTATAATATGGACACCGTCTAGTGTAGAAATCATTGTAATGGTTCCCATATGACAATGGTCAAGGCCTTGATACACATCCTTGGTGAATAAAATATCCTAATGGAATATGTATCCCAATTTGTGGTTAAAGATCCCCTCTGCATTACATGTGTAGTGGTTGAAGGCATCATTTGTCCCATCAGCCCTAGAAGCTTAATTTAGGTCATATAAGCTTTTTCTCCTCACTCGACCATAGCAAAGATCCCAAGATTCCTCACCAGTACACAAAATCTATTATAGGCACTCATATCACATAGGCCCTTTATTTCCTCCTCTTACCATATATTCAATACCTCAATTAACATCCCCGTCCAAAGGGCCTCCATAGTGCTTCAAGGAACTGTTCATGGAACATGCCAACCAATAGTCGGTGCACCAACATTTTTCCTAAACAGATGGAAACTTGAATTGGATTGGTTGGTGTAAAACATCAATGTATTGTATTATTAACTTAATCATAACTCAAACATCAGATAAATGATATAAGATAACGATGTCAAATAAACTATCTAACATGAATAACACTAGACATGCATGAATAAACAATCACATGACTATACTAAGTACCTCAATCAATTAGGCCTTCTGTATCCTCTCGGTTTTTTATTGTCTCAAACAACCTCTCGTTCTCTGCATGAGGTAGTAAGTAGCGTACCTTGTTTGATGTCTTCATTGACATTGTTTGTAGTTGTTACAATGTAATCTTCCACCTTGTGAGCATCAGCACTCTTTGGCCTGCAGGATCTATTTTACTGACTCAGATCCACTTTATATCCTTCAGACACACTATTTTCCCTATTTTTTCCCCTGTACGCTAGCTGCATCACTATAGTGGGCGTACTCGTGAGTTGCATCACTATAGCCCGCGGGTAGCATGTAAAATGGTAAAAATCACTAGTTAATTACTTTTTACTCCCAAAAAGCGGTCATTGGGTGACCTTTGGCCCTCCATTTGCCCCGAAACACCTCGATGTGTCCTTTCACTTACCTTTGGGAGGACTATATATTGAGCACATATGGCTTATGGACGCGAGGAGAAAGGAGATCAAGATAACTCTAGTGGATTTTTTCCCTATCTTGAGTCTACACTCATTGATCCTTGTAGTTGTGAACCCTTTATATTAACCTTCCAAACTTCTAACATAGTTTCAGTTTGCCATTCCATGGAGGATTGAAGTGGTGGAGGCACAAGTGGATAGACCCAGATCTTGGTTCAAATTGGTTGCCGACAAGAGGTCGTATCACATTGTACTTCTTGTTATTTATTAAGAAATACTCATATTCTCGTCCATTAATGTTGTGAATGTTGTTTATATTACATTGGGTTGCATTTACTTATAATATCATGGACCATTGCTATTGATGATGTTAATGTCATTTATATATTATATGCACTTGTTGTATATTGGTTGTCAAGACTAATTTGCATGTTCAAGTGCATGGATTGAAAGCTCCAATGGGGATCTACATCAAACGTTTGGATCGAGGTTGGTTATGGTCTTCACTGTCTTAGCATTGTCATTTATATAGCATAGCATTGAGAATTGAGTTAACTTTTGGTAGTCAGTTGTCTGTTGCGGTCCACCCCAAGCCATAGGAAGTTTTCTCCAACACAGAAATGGCGACTTCGCTGGGGAGAACATCCATTTTTGGGGATTTTTGAGCATTAGTCTGTATTTAGAGTTTCTATGTGTCGAGTCTCTGTGTCATTTATTGGCCGTTAGGATAATCTATAGAAAAATCTTTTTTTCTGAGCCATTGGACTCTTTTTCTACTCATTTACTTTTCCCTACCCGCAGGTGAGCTTAGTTGAGCCTGCTTCTACCCGCCTTTGTCTGCACTATAGCCCATGGGTACCCACAGATATTCCTTTGAAAGTAGCATACAACTTAGGGGCTGACTTGTTTATGGCCTTTGGTTGTTGCTAGGTTGATTATGAGTGTTCTTGAGTCTTCTTTGGCCTTGTTCCTGACTATTCCAAGCCTTGTTTGTGACCAAAACTCCTCTTTTCTCTTGGTTTTGAGCCACATTGGTTTCTACCCATTTTTTTATTTTTAAGCTCATTCCATTGGCTGGGTCTTACTATTTAGGATCTGCTAGGCTTTCTGAGTGATCTCCCTTGCACATCTGTAACTGAATAGCGAGATTTTGCTTGCATTTTTCATTTCATTAAATTGAAAAATACAAAAACATAGTTTTGCGTTTTCCTTTTTCTTATAAGTGAAAATACAAAAAACATTACTTTCATGTACTGCATTTTGCATTGAGTGCTCGCTGCTTTCATTTAGGTTCTGCTTGTGCATTGAAAATATAAAAGAGTTGCTTTTTTTTATTTTGAAACTGTTGGATTGATTTTGCATGTTAGTGGCATTGTTTTTATTGGATAGATGAGTCTAGAGTTTGACGACTTTGCATACTATTGAGTCATATACATCACTAGTTTCACGATCATATCCTTTGAGTAACCACAGCCATTAAAATTAACGCTTAATCTTAAAATTGATTAGAACGATTTTATTTATAGGGTACACCAACTAGCATAGGTTTAGAGTCTTGGAATAAATCATTATGAGTAAACAATCCAAGAATACTAGATGAAACATTATGTGTCTGACCAGTGAGTGGTGAAATCCATGGTATACATCGATGTTCTCAAGAATCTCTACTCAAACCAGAGATAAGAACGAGGTGATGGGAGGTTGGTTGTGGAGATAGCCCTCTAATACTGGCTAAACGTGGGAAATATTTGCAAGGTTTGTTTGTATCTGGGGACTCTTGGGGGATTTGACCCTCTTGAGTTTCGGGCTTAGCTACCCTGCCCATACGACGGATCCCACTTGCGACTGTCCCCCTGAGAATTGGTTATACTGCTATGACCATAGTTTCCTTACCTAGGTATCGCATAGGGTACTTGCAATGATTATACTGTTTGTGTCCTGAGTCAGATAGGGGTTGGACAACACAGTTGTTTGTTGTCAAGGGTTACGTCCCTTTGCACGCAGTTAAGCCTGGGTGCCTCTATAACTGATTATGTTACCTCCGGCTACAGTTTGGGAGTCTCAAGCCTCTCCTAGGCGAGACACACTGGCTCTAGTTTCGGGAGCTCATTTAGCCACTCTATTTGTCTTCTCTTGGATGTAGTTTCTCTAGGTGTGTGATTTTGATTTACTATTTTTCGATTGATAGTTGGCCGTTAGGAGACGTTGTGATTTTATATTCTCTCCGTAGATATCGTGGCGCGGATTCCTACTCTTTGACGATCCCATCAGTTGGTGGGTTTAAAACTGGCCGAGCTTTCACGCCGTGTTGCTAGGGGACGCCGACGGAATCCCTCCAAGTCTTTGGATTCTTACAAGACATACATCTTAGACGTCATGACTGTTGCACACTCTAAGACAGGATAAATCCCTACGAATCCATCGGGTAGAGTCGAACACACTTCAGACACCCCTACTCCTCGTGAGGCGTGGGGGGTGATCCACCTGAGACCCAACCTAGTTTGTTTGGTCCAGATCCACCCGAGACTCAACGTAATTTGTTTGGTCCAGATCCACCCGAGGACAACCTGTTTGATTCCTCGTATCCACATAATTATTTATACGGGATGCCAGAGTTACATGATGACATAGGTCCTACAATCAACCCTATCACATTCTCTCTTGGTATGCCTGGTTACAACATAGTTGATCCTTCCACTGCTTTTGGTAGTCATGTTGGCACTAGTCATGGTGTTAGCAACACTGCATCCACTGGGGTCAATACCCTCACTGGGGGCACCACGGTGTCCACTCACACACATAGTATGGGGACTGGTCATGTTCCTCCTAACAATGCTAATGTTGGAAGATGACCACCTCCTAGGACTACCCAACCTAATAGGAACAATGTTCGCAACCCTACTCGCCATCCACAACCTAATACACATGTCACTACCCATCAACCTACAACCACTTTCGCGAATGTTAACATTCCTCCCAATCATGGGGGTGGACATATACCACATATTTTTACGTCCGCTGCCGCTACTAGTAATGCTAATGTAGGAGGTGGGAATATACATTATCCTCATGGTCACAACACCACCATTACTGCTACTAGTAACACCAATGTTGGGGATGGGAATACCTCTTATACTTATGGTCACCACACAACTGCTCACGCTAATCCTAATGTGTACGCTGTGGGTGGGAGCATACCTTACCATCATGGTCATTACAACACGGTTCTCGCTACGAATAGTACGTATATGCCCCATACATATGGTGGAAACCCTTACTACAATACAGTCGGTGCTGGCCACTAGTACAACCCACCTCAATATGGTGCTCAAAACACATATATACCTGCTTACTCTCACATGGGTCAAGTCAGAGGAGGTTATCAACCTTATGTCCATGGTCACGCTTATGGTCAGACAGGTCTATATAATCAGTAGTTTAATGCTCATGGTCAAGCATTTGGTCCTTCTTATCCTTCAGGTTCTTACAATCAACCTTTTATGGGAGCTTATAATCAATCTTTCCAGCCGCAGCTCCCGTTCCTTGCACGTTTGACTCTTCCGGATCTTTTGAAGCTCATGAATGATCCGGTGTGTCACGACCCTAGTTGGCCCCCAGTCCCTACCAAGCTCCCTTCGGACATTCCTAAGTTCGAGGGGAAAAGTGGTGAGGTTCCGGGTGATCATGTCACAACATTTCACCTTTGGTGCTCTTCCAACTCGTTGAATCATGATTCCGTTAGATTACGACTATTTCAACGCACCCTCATGGGGGCAGCTACGAAGTGGTATGTTGAGTTGCCTGGGAACACTTATAGGGGATTCAATGATATGGCTTTGGTTTTCTTGGATCATTTCCATTTTTCGGTTCGTTATGATACCGGTACTGAACTTTTATCTACCTTCCATCAGAATAAGGCCACGCATATTTCTGACCACGTTCAAGAGTGGCATCGGTGGAAGAGGTTAGTGAAAGCCAACATTCCTCCAGAGTTTCTGTTGGAATGGTTCCTCAAGTCTCTACTTCCATATATTGCAAAGGATGTTTCGATGTCCGGTATTATGACTGAGGAACAAGCCATCTTAAAAGTCCAGCAGTTAGATTTATTATACTCTCAGTCTCACATTTTATATGACATTATTCCTGACGCACCGCGAACACATGAGCCCAAGACAGTTCCTAGACCGCATGCCAATGGCATTGTGGGATCCGCAAGTACTCTCCCTGTAGATTTGGTGGCTAATCAGATGCAAAATTTGTCACTAAACCAGTCTACTCCTGGACAGGTTCACACCTTGTCCACTTCCACCCCATCGTCCGATGTACACACTGTGCAAACGACAAACCCATCGAGTAATCAGGAGCCTGGTAGTAAGAAGAAGGGGAGAAATAAATGTAAGGGTGGAAACAATGGGAACAATAATAGCAATCGCAATACCCCTCGTAAGGAGAATTCCAACCCTCCTCAGGAAGACGAAAATGCTGGTGAGGACCGCAAACCTAGGCGTAAGGTGAAATTTCCTTGTAAGCGTTGTGGGGAAGATCATTTTACTCACTTGTGTCCTTGAATCGAAGAAGCATCGAAGCATCTTGCACAGAGCCCAGCTGTGTTGAAGGATCCCCTTCCTCATCATCAAAACCCGGCTTCGCATGCTCCCATCACTGGTTATGGACCTACTGAGACTGCAACGTCTTCTTCCAACACTATTGGTTATGGATGCGTGAATATGGTTCAATCGGAGGTTAGTGTTGCTGCTTGTCAACACGATTATGGTGCACCACAACCTAATATGGGGAGTGAGCCTCCCCCTCCTCCTGATAATTCCTTGCATATTGAGAAGCCCTCTATTATGCTGCAAATACCGAAAGGTGTTCTTAAGCGCTCTACGCATAATCCCAATGCTCGAGCCACCCAAAACTACTCCATTGTAGAATATTTGGGCCAAACTCTGTGTGCCATGTCGGCTCTTAAAGTTTTACAGGCATGTCCTTCTCAACGACATGCCCTTTTGAGTGCATTAGAAGTTCAGGATGGGGGAAATCCCAACGTTATCAAGTTCGACACTACTGATGTTCAACCTCGCTTACCTTACCACGTGGCTTTTCAAATCCATGTGGAGTGCCTTAAGAATTTCATCAAAAGAATGGTGGTTGACGAAGGTGCTTCCGCGTCAGTGATGTCGTTAGCTTGTTGGAAAGCTCTTAGCTCTCCTCCTCTACTCACGTCTAGGACCATGCTCACTGCATTTGACGGTTGGTCATTTAAGCCGCATGGGATTATCCCTTCCCTTGTTGTTCGCTTGGGAGGTAATCCTATGCCTATTGAAGTCGAAGTGGTTGATGCACCCATCGACTACAACCTTTTACTGGGTCAGAATTGGATGTACGCTATGAAAGCTGTCGCGTCTACTGTATTCAGGATCATTTGCTTTCCACACAAAGGAAAGATTGTGACCATCGATCAGCTGGATTTCGTTAATCCTCCTCCTGAAACATCCACAGGATCAGTAGTCCCGCAGGTTACAGATTCTCAGCCAGCAACTGGGAACATGGGTGTTGGTATGTACCCTTCATTGATGGGATCTTATGATTTCCATGCACCCATGAATTTTATTGGAACCATTTTCGACAATGTGTATCCTCCTTTGCATAATGTACCATTCCAGACTTCATATTTTGATGATCCATGGACTTTACCATCCACGAGTTCTACGTCTGGAGACATTGCGCACGTCGGGATGTCTATGCCATTGTCTTTTGTTGAGCTTGCTTATCAATATATTCAACAAGCCACTGTAGAGCCGGATCTCCCCTCTTCTCAGACAATGGAGGAAGATCCCATTACGCTGCAAGTTTGGGCAGTCGACTTGTCTTGTTCAAACGATTGCCTTGATAGTACTTTACCTTCGGATGAAGCTATTATCGAGGCCATGTGTGGTAGTGAGAGACCTTGGGAGGATATGCATCATCGCTCTTATTTCCTTCCCAACCTCGATCTCACCGAGTAAGAAGAGTTTAGGATCACTCTTGCAGAGATGGTTGGTCACCCTGTGGCTATTTTGGGCTCACATGATATTTATGCGTAGGGGAACATGGCTAATATTTCCTCGACTCAACTAATCAACATCTCTCGCACTCCCGGAAAGGTTGAGAACATTTACATCGGTGACGATTGCTCTTCTGAGGAGGTTGCCATCTACACCGAATTGTTTACTGAACTTCGGGAAGCTTTCACCTGGTCATACAAGGAGATGCCAAGAATAGACCCTAGTATTGTCAAACACAAGATTAGAACGTATCCTCATGCTAAACCAGTTTGACAACGTATTCGTGTTTTTAACCCTAGGAAGGCAGCAACTATTAAGGCAGAGGTGGAGAAACTGCTCAAAGCTAGTTTTATCTACCCCGTTCCCCTTACCGAATGGATGTCAAACCCCATTCCTGTGGATAAGAAGTAGGGAACGATCCGCGTATGCACTGATTTCAGAGACCTGAATCGTGCATGTCTAAAAGACAACTTCCCCATGCCATTCATTGATCAGATCTTAGATGCTTGTGTGGGAAGTGAGATTTTTTCATTCATGGATGACTTTTTGGGGTATAACCAAATTCAAATCAAACCCGAGGACCAACATAAGACTGCTTTCATTTGTCCTTGGGGTACGTTTGCATACCGTAAAATTCCCTTCAACCTTAAAAACGTCGGACCTACATTTCAATGTGCCATGACCTATGCCTTTCACGGCCTTAAAAGTATAATGGAGGTTTTCTTGGATGATCTTTTCAGCCATTCTCATAAGAGAATGGACCACCCCAAGCACCTTCGTTGTATTATCGAACGATGTATACGCTACAAGATTCGGTTGAATTCCAATAAATGCATATTTGCGGTGAGGTCAGGTCACCTTCTAGTATTTATAGTCTCGAAAGAGGGTATTTGAGTCGATCCTCTTAAAGTTGAGGCAATACTTCGGTTGCATCCTCCGTGAAACTTGTTTCAACTTCAGAGACTCCAAGGGAGAGCTACTTTTCTACATCGTTTTGTAGTCAATTATGCTTCTTACCAAAGGTTTCGCACGCTTGTTGAAGAAAGACACACCATTTATCTGGGATGAGCGAGCCCAGCAGTCTTTCGATGCCCTTAATAAAGCTTCAGTATCAGCCCCTGTGCTTAGTCCACCCGACTTCGCACGTGATTTTATACTTTATGTGGCTGCATCTCAAGAGACGATTGGCATGGTCTTAGTTCAGGTCGATGATGTGCTTGTCAAGCGTGTTATCTATTACCTTGGTCAAAATCTAGTAGATGTTGAACTAAGATATACTCACGTGGAGAAGCTAGCACTTGCGACTATCCATGCAGTCCAACAGTTACGAAACTATATTTTGCTTAGAACGACCATAGTTGTAGCGCATATCAATTCGTTTCAATTCGTGCTATCACGATGCCTTATAGGGGGGAAGTACAATAAATGGATTGTGATCCTTCAGGAGTTCGATCTCGATTTTGCTTCGACGAAGTCGG
Source organism: Larix kaempferi (assembly GCA_027924585.1). Lineage (NCBI taxonomy): Eukaryota > Viridiplantae > Streptophyta > Pinopsida > Pinales > Pinaceae > Larix > Larix kaempferi. Next base: position 8,083,790 of record BSBM01000584.1, read on the forward strand.
TGAAATCATTAGTGTTTGTTGAGCTTATGTCGGACCTTCCAAGACTTGATGAGGATGTCATCCATGAAGATTCCTTTATGGATGAACACTTGTTTCTTATCACGTCAGAGGACCCTTGGTATGGAGATGTCATTGTATATCTCCAAGCTCTGAAGTTTCCTCGACATTATTCATGGGACGAGCGACGACGTGTGAAACATCACGCTAAAGATTATACTATCGTCGGTGAAACTTTGTATCGTTGAGGAAAGGATACTATTCTCCATCGCTGCTTGACTCACGAAGAAGCAGAGCATGTGCTTAATGATTTCCATGCTGGGGCGTGTGGCAGTCACTTATCCGGGCTTGCTACAGCCCAATGTATTTTGTGAGCTGTTTACTTTTGGCCTTCAATCTTTAAGGATTGTATAAACGATGTGAAGAGATGTCAACCTTTAGGTGTTTTCTCGGAATATACACTCGCATCCAGCGCCCCTCCATCCGGTCATCACCGTCGGTCCCTTCACCAAGTGGGGGGTGGATTTCATGGATTGCAAACTAGCTTCAGCTGGGGGGCATCACCTCATTATAGTGGCCATGGACTACTTTTCCAAATGGGATGAAGCCATGCCTACAGTAAAATCCTATGGTGCTACAGCATCCCATTTCATGTTCAATCATATTATTACTCAGTTCGGTATTCCGAAAGAGATTGTCACTGACCATGGCAGTCACTTTTAGAACAAAATGATGGAGGATTTGTCTCTCAAGCTTGGGTTTCGTCAAGAACACTCATCTTCTTACTATCCCTAAGTGAATGGTCAGGTTGAAGCAGTAAATAAGTCTTTAAAGACCATTCTCCAACATACCCTCCAATAAAGCAAGACCAACTAGCACATTATGTTATACCCTTCTTTGGGGGCATATCGAACCGCAGTTAAGACTGCCACAGGTTTCTCACTGTTTCAGCTAGTACACGATGTGGAGTCGATTTTACCGATTGAATGTGAAATCCCTTTGCTTAAACTGGCCATAGAGCTCCTCCCTGATACGACGAGTATTAAGCAATGTTTAATCCACCTTGAGCAACTTGACGAGCAACATCGAGATGCCGCCATGGCTATAGATGCCAATAAACGTCGTGTTAAGGTTTAGTACGATAGGTCTGCCCGTCCCCGGCAATATGATGAAGGTGACTTGGTCCTCTTATATGACCAAGCTAAAGAACCCCTGGGGATAGGAAATTTTAACCCCATGTGGCACGGTCCTTACATCGTGAGGCGTGTCCTGGAGAAAGGAGCCTATGAATTAGACGACTATGAGGGGAATGTCTTGAAGAAGCCTAGAAATGGGCTCTACCTCAAGCGGTATAATGCTTGAACCTCTCGTTTAGGGTAATACTTTTGTATAGTACTGTATAGTTAATTTTGTACATAGTTTAGCTTTCTTTTGGTTTTCGGGTCTGTTGATTAGATTCCGTTTGATTGACAGATGTTAGAAGAGTTTCCTACATTCTTAGGATTCGCGGATGGTGCTAGCCAACATACGCAGCAGCTTGTTTCTGTTGCCTGGGTTATTTATTCACCTGACCACCTAGTTGTGTCTTCAGGAGGTGCTTGTCTCGGTCCTACATCTAACAATGTGGTTGAGTATAGTGCTGTGATTGAGCTACTTCAGGAAGTTATTTTACATGGAATCCAGTCTTTATAAGTCCACCTGGATTCACAACTAGTCGTGTCTCAGTTGAATGGTCAGTACCGTGTTAGGGATCCTACGTTACTAAGGAAATTCTTGAGGGTAAGACTCTTGGAACAACATTTTGTTTCAATTACATACATCCATGTTCTAAGAAGTTTTAATCATATATCTGATGCATACGCTAACTATGTATTAGATTGGCATTTGTCACATTCACAATGAATAACACAAATAAAATATACATTCATACATTTGTACATACACACATATAGTAGAACCGGAGAACCAAAGTTTTTTATAAATAATATGTCCAAAAATGGTAGTGTCATAATACAAAACTGGAGCCCGTAGCCCTCAAAAAAATACATATCAATACAAAAAATGGGACTCTGAGATGTGTACTCCCTATGTAATGTCCTCTTCTGCTTAGGCATTGAGGACCGTCCCGCTAACCTATTTGATTCCCATAGGTTCGAGTGGGCACTGACAGTCAGGGGATTAGTTGAGGACTTATGCCATATCAGAATATCTAGGGAATAGATTTTATATCATCATTAGATGGACGGGGGCCATCTAAGCCCAAAGCCACCTTCACGCATGACATCCGAGCATTATTTAATGATGCATGCACCTTATTGAGTCTCCAGGCACCTGCATGCAAGTCAACTGCAAATTAGAAGATAAAGTAACCTAATTAGGGTGAAATTAGGGTTTTGAGCAGTTGAATGTTATAAAAGAAGGTAAGGAGAATGGAGAAGGCACCATTATTGATTATTGATTTCTGATCTCGATTTGGAGAAGCTCAGCGAGCTAAGTTGGGGTTGAGGCTTGTACTCAACTATCTGGTGTATTTCGGCAGTGAAAGCTATCTGTCCTAGTTCATCATTCAGGTTGGATCATCCAAGTTCAGCATTGTTCTTCATCAGGTATTATCATCATTCAATATTCAACAGAGTTATATTTTATATCATATTCAAGGCTCTCTCTTCCATGCATGGGCACATTCTTCGAGTAGCCTCCTATTCGCATTAGGGTTTATAGAAGGTGAAACTTGTGCATGCATCTTCCATTCTTCTCGGAGCACCCCTATTACCCTTCCCCTGGAAGAAGGGCTTCTTTGTCGGACTATTGGAGGAGTTATCAGCATTCCGAATCATTGTGATACGAACCGTTACACCAAAACCTCGAGGTGTTAGTGAAGGCCTCCCACTAGGATCTTAACATCCCACCACGATGGTATCCCCTTTGCGCCGTACGAGCCCCAGGCGAACACTGTAATGCTGGCGTTGCCACCCGCTCTATGACTTGAACCTGGGTGGAGGCTCTGATACCAGATGATACAAACCGTTACACCAAAACCTCGAGGTGTTAGTGAAGGCTTCCCACTAGGATCTTAACACATTGGAGGACGTGAGCTTTATTGAGGGCACATTCCTTAGGGAGGATCTCCACGTTTTATGATTGGAAGCCATCAGAGCCTTTGCATGTAGGCTCTATCATCTGCAAAAGGGAAATATAACCCAAATCCACCTCATCAGGGTCTTCTTCTGTGGAGTATTTATTATATTGGAGCATTCAGAGCTTGGAGGAGGGCGCACTTCTCTATGGGAGGACGATTTGACTTATCTCTCTATTCCTCCATCACAATCCTTGCATGCTGGGATCATCTTCATCAACATTAGCATATCTACATACTAGTATGTGCATGCATTAATTTCTCCTACTTTCTAGCATTCCTATATTTTCTAGGGCACAATTCTGCATGCAACTGCATGCATGCAGAGATCAGGGTTTACTGTCATATTCTGTTGAGATATAAGCCACTAGCCATCTACAGTATCAAAAATATATATATATAATACTAATAATAATAATAATAATAATAAAAATAAAAAACAAAAATAGCAGTTTGGGATATTACAGTGGTATCAGAGCATGTTCATTTCCAGCTGTGGGGCACGCATAGTATAAATAGTCAATGAATTCAGAAGATCCATACAACATTACCTATAGGAGACAAAAGTCTAGAGATTGTGGTAGAAGAGAAGAAGAGTTAGAGGATATAGATTTGGAAGATAAAGGGTATCAGTTTGACAGAAATAAAGGTAAAGAAACGATGGTAGACAAGGAGAAGATAGCTTTCAATAGTCTCATCTCAACTATCAATGCACTCACCACTAGCCAAAAAGAAATGGAAAGTGCCATTAAATAGATGATAGAAAAGAATGGACCCCCCCCACCACACAGTCCTTTATTTCCCCATAGTGATAGGGTGTCCACCAGTAGTAGTGGAGAACACTTGCATACCAACATGCACAGCCATCCCCACCTATACAGCAGACCCTCTTGTCCTACCATGCCTCATTTCCTAGATAGACCAGCTACAGTGCCTCTAGCACAGGTAGAACCCAAAGAAAATATGACTGCCTATTTGAGAGAATATAGGGCCTTGGGAGATGACTTCCAGTCAGCCATGTCCTTCACTGACTTCTGCCATTTTAAAAGTAAAAGCAAACCCAGATCTTACACTAGGCCATTCACCCAGAACTATGAGTTACAGCGCACCATAGGGAAACTAACTATCCCTACCTTTGAAGGTTCCCGGGGAGGTCCAACCCGGAATTGGGTGCAGAAGTTGGATACATATTTACATCTAAAACCCATGCTTGAGACAGATACCATTAAATTGGCTACATTACATTTGGATGGGGAGGCCCATGAGTGGTGGTACCACGGATTGGTGACATTGGGTGACAATACCATTACTTCCTACTCAGATTTCACACAGAGGCTCATTGAACGATTTGATAGGAAGGACCCTGAGGTGCATTTCAGAGAGTTGGAACAGCTCAAGCAGATAGGTAGTGCAGATGCATTTATTTCATAGTTTCATAGGGTGGCAGTCATGGTGACAGATATTTCAGAGAGCAGGTTGATTATGCTATTTACTGAGGCTCTCACAGAGCCCTTACGGGGATGGGTCAAGTCTTATAGACCCACTACCCTAGCTGATGCCATCACACGGACTAGAGACTTATAGGAAGCAGTACCCAAGAGTAGGTTTCCCCCCATAACCAACTTTTCGATTAAAGATAAACAAAAGAAACCTTTCCAGAAAGAGTGGCCAAAGAAAGAATGGATGGATAATGATGTCCGCCAGGACCTGAGGAGGAAAAAACTATGTTTCACTTGTAGAGACCCATGGGAGCCAGGTCAGAGATGTTCTGGAAAGGGAAAGGCCTACTACATAGAGGCCTATTCTGACAGTATTCAACAAAGTTATATTTTATATCATATTCAGGGCTTGCTCTTCCATGCATGGGCGCATTCTTCAAGTATCCTCCTATTCGCATTAGGGTTTACAGAAGGCAGAACTTGTGCATGCATCTTCCATTCTTTTTGGAGCACCCCTATTACCCTTCCCCCGGAAGAAGGGATTCTTTGTCGGACTATTGGAGGAGTTATCAGCATTTCGGATCATTGGAGGACATGAGCTTTATTGAGGGCGCATTCCTTAGGGAGGATCTCCACTTTTTAGGATTGGAAGCCATCAGAGTCTCTGCATGCAGGCTCTATCATCTTCAGAAGGGCACTATAACCCAAATCCACCTCATCAAGGTCTTCTTCTGTGGAGTATTTATTATATTGGAGCATTCAGAGCTTGGAGGAGGGTGCACTTCTCTGTGGGAGGACAATTTAACTTATCTCTCTATTCCTCCGGCACAATCCTTGCATGGTAGGATCATCTTCATCAACATTAGCAGATCTACATACTGGTATGTGCATGCATTAATTTCTCCTACTTTCTAGCATTCCTATATTTTCTAGGGCACAATTCTACATGCAACTTCATGCATGTAGAGATCAAGGTTTACTGTCATATTCTGTTGAGATATAAGCCACTAGCCATCTACAGTATCAGAAAAAAAGAAAAAAAATAGCAGTTTGGGATATTACACCCTACGAGGAGGCCTAGATGCCACCCCGACATGATGTGTCTCATAATAATATTGTATTGGATTTGTGACACGCTGCAGTAGTCGCACCCAGTTACTCGGCACCCCCACTACTTGGTGTTGCATATCCTCTAGTAGCTGCGCCACCTCTACCTGCGGTACCCTGGTAGTCATCCATGATAGGTTGGCCCACAGAGTCTGTAGTGTACACTCTACTGCAGCACGCACTAGCTCATCACCCCTGCCCCGGCGACGATGTCTTGGGAAGCCCACGGGTCTCACTGGGCCCTTGTCTACTAGCAAACAGTCAAACATTAATATGTGATACTACCCCCAAAAAAATATTTTTGCATTCATAATCAAAAATCCATAAAAAAATTAATACACCAGAAACCTAAAAAGAGTACTCACCAATGTCTCCGAACGCTGCATCTAGTGGAAGCGGCATGTCACGGTCCTAGCGGAAGTCTATCCCTGCATAGGGGTAGTCATCTATGGCTATGACCTGTCGATCCCACCAGTGAAAGAACTCCTCTGTGTATGGTGATTCCTGACAGCCACCACCCTGTCACGTCAAGACCTCTTCCCACCGGGTCATCGCTGGGTCGCGGAGACTATGAGGAGGGACCTCAACCCTCGGACTGAGCCCCGGAACTCGCTCAAAGAAGAAGCTGCACAAGATACTGCCGTATCCAAATTTTTTTGCATCCCCTTGCTTGCACTCTGTCAACTGGGTCTTCATGGACCCCAGTAGCATGGTACACCAGTCAAATATCATGGGCTGCATACACTGCGACGCATAGAACATCATTGGACTGGATTCCTGGTGGACATATTTTGAACCAATAATCCGCACTAAGGTAGCCACTATAACCTTCATGCTCAGGTTGAATATGGCTCTGATGGGCACCTGACTCCCCATTGCCCGAGTATTTGGAATACAATACCTCTCTATATAGTCAAGGATGGTGATCCCACCACCCACAGAACAAGATCGAAGGATTTCCACCTCACCTCGGCTGGACAAAGCAGTAATGAAGTAGGTATCTTCCACTTCCAATGAGAGTATTTTCCCGTCTAGGTTGAAGTTCTGTGCATCGATGTCCCAGTAGTCTATCAAGTGATGGAGCAATAGGTTTTGGGCTCTTAAACCCCCTATGCTCCAAAATTTGTATAGCCCACATGCTTGTAGCGCTTGTTGTGCACACACATCATTGCAGACGGCCTCATCCACTTGGTCATGTTCCCTCTCTCTCCACTCTACAACCATCCTGGAGAGAGAAAAACCAAATAGTTTAGTCAATTTCATTTAAAAAACTAGCTTCACGGCCATACCCACGGGCAAGTTTTCTTACAGAGGCGGGTACCCGTAGTCAATGTGTGCGTTGACTGCGAGTACCTTTCCCTATCCGTGACCCGCATAGTTATATCTGTGACCGATGAAAATTGAAATAAAAGCATTGAAATGGAAGGTATGTATGAGACTACCAACCTGCTCCTGATGGTTCGATGATCAGACGCCCGTAGCTCCCAGAATCAGCAGTTGAACTTTGAGGTGAAAACTAACCACAAAACTCCAAACGGGTGAATAGTAAAAATGAATTGTAAATTGTAAATTTTTGTTACTATTTATAATTTTCAAAACCCACTTGTCTATAGTTTTTGCCATTTAATGTTGTTTTGGACTAATACAATGTCATGGAGTAGCATTTTATGACCAGGTTTCTTCGGCGAAAGTTGTTTCTGACCGTTTCACACCTACGGCAGGTATATTTCACACCTAGCATATAGGTTAGATGTCATTTTCACATGCATTATGCATTTGACCTTTTGACCATTTTCATAAACCCTAGGTGCGACCCTGCTTCTTAACCGACACAGAACCTTCACACTATTATAGAAGTGTCATTATGGGGCGGTAGGGCCTTTTCGAACATGGGTACCCTAGTTAGAACCCCTTTTTGCATTATGGTGCCCATGCCGTTGTTTGTCCTTAGGATTGGGAGTCCTTTGTAATTATGCCATGACTTTGTGATAAAGACTCATACTCTACTTTGTCTTATGATATCCATCTCCCATAAGGAATCCCCCATTTATATCAAATTGTGATTGCATTGCATCATCCTGCTTGTTGATTGAGCCTTGTGCCGGCTCTTGCTTACTCAGTTGTTAGCCTGGTGCCTGAGCACTTTTCCCTGTCGAGCCCTGCAGAGTTCCATTTTTCCTTCACAATTTGATGACCTTTTGACCCTGAGGGAACACCCCTCGAGTGTCCACATCCTGCACACACTTCCTTGCATTGATCATAGGTATGTTCCACTGCTTGGGACTAGTCTTCCCGCTATTTGACACTCGTTCCTCACTTGTTGTACTATAATCAATTTTATTCTTTTTCAAGCTTTTCCAAATATGAAAAAGACCAAAAAAATCAAATATTCCAAAAATCCGGACGGGATTATGGTTACTACTTTTTGTTGGCAACTGTTGTGTCGCCTTTGAACAGAGCATTCATTCCACTCCATAAATTATGAGTCGGGACTATAGTTGGACCTTAGGAGCTGAACTTGTTTCTCATTTTACTCCACCGATTGGTTAAGATTCCAGTCATTATGGAACCCTTTGTGATGCCTCCTGCATCGCACAATTTATATTGAGTCTATGCTTCCTAAGTCTATCCATCTACTCATGCTCTTGTTCAAAGGAAGTCCTGAAACCAGATTCGGCCACTCCTCAGATCTCTTGACTATTGCATGTTGGCCATCCTTATTGAGTCAGTCCGTTTCACCCGAGTTCTTCCAAATCTTTCAGCATAGTTGGTACCTCGTGCTAGTTGATGGGGGATGCCTTAATGCCCTCCTTCCAGTAAGTCTCGTTCCATCGATTTCAACCCATTTATTCTGAAACTTGAGGCTTAGAGTTCGGTTGAGTACCTTGAGGCTTGCATTCATTAGTGGCAGGTTCTCTCATCATCGACAATTTTGGGAATACATCAATTTTCCCTGATCGATGGATTCATCTTAGTGTTCGACTTCAACACATCTATTTGCACTTTGATGATTGTGCTCTGTACCTTTATGCCCATTTTCATTATTGGTGGGTTATCTCGCATTTGTTAACGGTATTCATCATTGACCAGTAAGCAGACGATGTCACATCAGGTTTGACCTAAACTCCTTTATTCACTTGATGGTACTTGCACCGTCGAAGACTTGTGTAGAAGACCCCAGGCGATAGTGGCATTCAGTATGCTACTTATGATTATGACTTTACATCAGGGATCTCACCTCTCATATATCAGCAGTTTGTACCTCCATTTCGCACCAGTTGTTTCCTTTTTAGCAGGAGACCATATCTTACTGTAGAGGGATCATGGCTATGATCACTTATGACATGTATTCACTATGTACTGCCTATTTATGGCCATTGTAGCAGATTGTTGTACTATACCGACATGTACCCAGGGATACTATTGTATTATGACGAGTGAGCTGCTCCTTCCACTTGTCTCTCCATCACCCCACTTCTGAGATTTATAATGTATTTCGGTCATCGTAGAATCAATCTTTGACCTCACACATTAGGGGGCATCTGTTGCAACGTAATATTCCACCTTGTGAGCATCAGCACTCTTTGGCCTATAGGATCCATTTTACTGACTCAGATCCACTTTATATCCTTCAGACACACTATTTTCCCTATTTTTCCCTTGTACGCTAGCTGCATCACTACAATGGGTGTACCCGCGAGTTGCATCACTATAGCCCGCAGGTAGCATGTAAAATGGTAAAAATCACTAGTTAATTATGTTTTACTCCCAAAAAGCGGTCATTGGGTGACCTTTGGCCCTCCATTTTCCTCGAAACACCTTGATGTGTCCTTTCACTTACCTTTGGGAGGACTATATATTGAGCACATATGGCTTATGGACGGGAGGAGAAAGGAGAGAAAGAGAACTCTAGTGGATTTTTTCCCTATCTTGAGTCTGCACTCATTGATTCTTGTAGTTGTGAACCCTTTATGTTCACCTTCCAAACTCCTATCATAGTTTGATTTTTCCATTCCATGGAGGATTGAAGTGGTGGAGGCACAAGTGGATAGGCCCAGATCTTGGTTCATATTGGTTGCCGACAAGAGGTCGTATCACATTGTACTTCTTGTTATTTATTAATATAAATATTCATATTCTCATCCATTAATGTTGTGAATGTTGTTTATATTACATTGGGTTGCATTTACTTATAATATCATGGACCATTGCTATTGATGATGTTAATGTCATTTATATATTATATGCGCTTGTTGTATATTGGTTGTCAAGACTAATTTGCAGGTTCAAGTGCATGGATTGAAAGCTCCAAAGGGGATCTACATCAAATGTTTGGATCGAGGTTGGTTATGTTCTTCACTATCTTAGCATTGTCATTTATATAGCATAGCATTGAGAATTAAGTTAATTTCTGGTAGTCAGTTGTCTGTTGTGGTCCACCCCAAGCCATAGGTAGTTTTCTCCAACACAATAGTTGGATGTTTGTACCAACGATCAAGTGCATAAAGTGATACACATGTGAACCTGGTCTATAATCCGCCAGTCCGAAAGGTAATGCCTTCACTATCGGTTAATGATGCGAGGAGGGTCTGCTTCCCCTGGATGCATCGTGCCAACCAAAAATTCATCCCAATTGCACTATTTGTCGGGGCGACAGCTGCATAGACATGTCCTACAAAAATGCATTTTACGGTCATATTCCAACAAGTAGTGGTTTGATAACTTGGATAATTACAAAAACAAGGAGGGAACCAGGATATGCATGCAAAAATGTTTACCTGGTTGTACAAGGTCAGATATATGATCATATTCATTCAAAATAGAGGATTGGCATTCCTCTAACTGGATTGTTTCAACAACTACACATGGGTCCACTGCAAGTGATACATGATCCCATTCATCAACCCAATCCATTGATTCACACTCATCCCACTTACAACTGCTGCAAGGCCCAAAAATGCAAGTAAGTTTCCGCGTCCATATTTCAAATAAGGGGTTGTTTGAGCTTCGAACCGAATGAGATCCACGAGTTCCTTGCATAGTAATACAACTATAAGAACGCAATCGATCTATATCAACCACATGCCAAAAATTTCTGACAACGTGTCCTCTACCTGCTAGTCTATGCTGCTCCGTGGTTCGATCTGACATTTTTGCATAGCACCATTGAACTATGGATTCTACATCCCGAATATGAGGGTTTTTCATGCAACTCATCTCCTCCCTTCGTAGGACAGTTTTGAGACATGCTCCAGCCCCATCATGCTCTCCCTTTCCATGCTCGGTCTCAAAATAGTTCCATATATGCCACACATCATAATTCTTGTGCAAAATACTCAACCACTGGAATACACATGCATTTTTGAACTAGACTGCACAACCATCTAACCATATCCAATGCTCATCCATCTGTATACCTCTCTCCTTCAGCTGATCATAGAAAATTCTAAAGCAATGGTGCACATAATGCAAGTCGTGGCACTGTTGATGTATATGTAACTTCGGAATGTATTTCACATATATGTATATTGTATTCCTATAGAGATGTTATTATTCCTCTATACGGAAGTGTCGTTATTTATATTGTAAGTGTCGTAACTTATACTTGATGGGTTATTAGACCACCTTGTTTGGGGTCGGCCCTGTATAAGTCATGTGGGTCAAAGGGTTATTAGACCACCCTATTGGGGATCGGCCATGTGGGTCGAAGGGTTATTAGGCCACCCTATTGGGGGTCGACCCAGTCAGCATTATGTTATGTGGTTAAGTTCGAGCCTACATGAGTTAGGTAAAAAGGCAAGTCAAGTCAAGTATAAATAGAGTGCGGGAGGCACTCTATTTACTCACTCACTTCTCACACATGCACTCAAGGAGGAGTGGCGCACTTATGGAGGAGGAGGATCTACTGATACGTTATGGATATCTCTCTTGGTTGGTTGTATCATTGCTCTATCTATCTCTGAGGAAGTTATTGGGGTTTTTCACCTTTATGGTTTTCCCCAAGTAAATCTTTGTGTCTCTTGTGTGCTTGCATTATTGTCTCCATGATTGATATGCTGTAGATATGCTGTACATGTTGTTCTCTCAGTTAAGATCCTAGATCAGATTGAAGTAAATTCTGAAAATTCAACATGGTATCAGAGCTAGCCTGAAAGAAGGCATGATATGGCATGTATGACACTTGTTGCACTTACGATGCTAGGGCTTGATATAGCAAAAACCAGTCATCGTAGCACTTTCGCTATAAATCCGTTTTGGCGAAGTTTTCGGATCTGAAATTGTTACAGGATGAATATTAAATCTATAGGTACCTTGTGTCCAAAGGACAACCTCTAATTCGTTGTACTTTGTGATTTATGATCTGTGCAATATAGGGTTTCTGCCTCTTCCAGATCTAGTCAAAATCAGGTGACCTTGGGAAAAAGGTCATAACTTGGGCTAGAAAGCTCCAAATGAAATTTCGTAAAAAGTGATAGGTAGTACACAGTCTGTACTATCTCAGAAAACTTTTTCAGAGGCCGAAGTTGAACCAGTGACACGTGGCACGCCGTACACGTTCACTCTCCTATATTATTCCAAAACAGGTCATGTTGCGACATTTGGCATAACTCTCTCTCAGAAAATCCAATTGAGGTCAGACCTATCAGGATGGAAAGCTAACAGGTCAGGCTATCTCAAGAAATTTTTTCAGACCCTGTGGATCAAAATTTCGGAGTTACACCAGAAACAATCAGGTACATATTTCTGTCAAAACAGAATTATTTTTTGGTACCTTCATTCATGGCTTCCGGAATTTAGGGCTTTGAAGAAAGTTGGAATTTTTGTAATCGAAGATCACGGCTGAATGCTACTCATCAAAATAAAAATTTAGAGACCAAGATCAAAATTTTTGGTTGGGCAGAAGGCCGGGCTTGATCAGACCCTAGTTCGGGACTTTGATCAGGAAAGTGGAAAATTAGGGCTTCTGTAAAAATAGGAATTTTTGAAATCTGTGACCATGGCTGGAAGCTCCTCAGAAAAATAGAAGCTTAGAGATTTGGATCAAACCTTTTGATTGGGAAAAAGAGTGGGCTTCATCAAACCCCAGTTCAGGGTCACGTCCAGTGAATCCGAAAGTTTCAAAGGCAAAATTGAGGAGTAAAACTTTGCAGTTTTCAAATTCTGAATATACCAGTTTGATCAGCTCATCAAGGCGCATATTTCTATCCTTTCGGAAGTTTGAAAATCAAAGTTTGAATTTTTGGGGTTTCTCTGACAAACCCATATCCAGCTCCAGGTCCAGTTCTTGCAAATCAAGTGGATAGGGTTAATCCTAGAAGAAGATGGATTGGTCACCTGCATAAGTGAAGGAGTTCCTTTTTCAGAGGGAGATGAGGCTAAGGCTTTACATAAGAATATTTCAAGCGATCTCGACAGGTATGACTCATCGAGGTATGTTTCGATATTTGTTCATGATTAAGTTTATGGTATGTTTGTCTTCATGTTATTACAGTTAGTACAATCTTGATTTTAGATTTGTCGTATCACCTTAACAAAATTATGAATGCATGATAGAAGATATTCATTGGTTAGGGTATTGACACTTATGATTGTACTAATGCATTATGGTGTTGTATGAGGTTTATGTTGTCTACTAACATGAAAGGTACACCAAGAAAGACAAATCATGTTCTGGTCCAAGAACATATGATCATGATAACATGAGGACAAAGATTCATCCATTGTCATGGATTACATAGAAGATCTACTTTCGAGGTATGTATAACTTGTTTCTACAATGGTTAACTTATGAGACATGCAGGTTACTAGCACAAGTCACTGAAGAGAACCAGAAGACATTATGCGGGTATGTTAGACATAAATAGCTAGCATGCTAATCCAGGTATGTTTTTCCTATATCAAGCTAGAATCCTACCTTGTGTTAGGATCTTATACTAATGTGTTGTTGATAATGATTATTCATGAAGTCATAGGTTTGAATAATCATGGTTGTATGCATATTATGTTTCTTACCATAATTGATGATTTGACTAACCAGAAGAATCATGAAGGTATAGGTTTGAATAATCACAGGTTTTATGCATATTATATCTCTTATCTTGATTGATGATTCAACTAACCTGAAGAGTCATAGGTTTGAGTAATTACAGGTTTAGACATGTTATGTTTCTTATGATTTGACTAATCTCAAGAATCCTACATAAACCTTGAATGCTAATGCTTATTATTTTCTGTTTGAAATGATCATGAATATACATGCTTGAGATTATTGTGTTTTAATAGTATACTAATGAATGTATGATTTTATATGAGTTCACAAGGATAACACAATCATGATACTAATAAGCATGCATAGGGACCAAGGATGAATATGAGTTCAAGAACAGGTAATTCAGGAAGCAAAGATCAAGAGGGAGTGCACTCCAGTGGTTTATGCAAGGATGTAGATATTCAGAGGGAGTTGACCATCTCTATTCACTCCATAACAGAAAGGTGTAAAAGAAGCTACTTCAGATTAGGACTCCAGCAGCTCCTGCAAGGAAGCGAAGACTCAGAGGGAGTCCACCCAACGAACAAAGAAAGATAAGTATTTTAATCATCATTTCTTGCATATTTGTTTGTTTAAATAAAATTGTTCAATGATGTATATGCTCATGTTCCTAGACTTAGGATATGTATTGTGCATAGTAGAATAGTTGCATTAATGAAGAGTATACTACTAATATACATGGGTAAGTGGCCTATGGCACTGTACAACATTCCATTGTTACTTATCTAGAATGAAACCTCTTTGCTGACATGTTGAGAGTTGTGCACACTCTTAACAATGTTCTGGTAGAGATTGGAAGGCATCTAGAAAGTTACGGGATATGGATAAATGTTGTATTGAAGCATTGGCTAAGATAATTGCATGACTGTATGACATATTTCTTTATGTGTAAGAATTTGTTCTGAAAATTATGAGATGTTTCTAATCATGCAATTTAACCTGTTTTGTAGGAAAGACCGTATATCTTCACCTGCAAAAGGACTACAACATTTGTTCCAGCAACATGATATCTATTGAAGATATTGAAGTTCTTAGGATCTGGGATAAAGAAATGGAATGCCATGATCCGTCGATCATGAAGAATGATGTTTGGGATGTAGTCCCAAGACCTGAAGGGAAGTTTGTTATGACTTCCATATGGAACTATCAGATCAAGCATGTTGCAGATGGCAGCATTAAGAAATATAAAAGTGATGAAATAGAAGATGCACCATATGGATTTCAAGACAGCATGGTGTAGTCATATATGTGTGCAGAACTTGGTATGGTAGGATAGACAGCTTTCTATCCAGTTTGGGCTTTACCAAGAGTAAAGCGGATTCCAACCTTTACTACAAGGTTGAGGAAGGAAATCCAGTGATACTACTTTTGTATGCGGATAACCTGCTTGTATCGGGTGAAGTTAGACTGATTACCGACACGCAACGGAATCTTACTACCGAGTTCAAGATGAAGAACTTGGGGATGATGCACTATTTATTTTTGGCATGGAGGTGTGGCAAAGTGCAGAAGGAATCTTCCTTGGACAAGGGAAGTATGCAGCAGAGATCCTGAAGAGGTTCGGGATGATGGATTGCAAGGCCATGGCCACACCTATGGCATCGAATCTGAAGCTTCTATGTGATGCTTCATCTGAGCTGGTTGATGTATCTATGTATCGTCAGATGATTGGGTCATTGATGTACCTGACGAACACGAGACCAGACATTTGCTTTGCTGTGAACACATTGAGCCAGTTCCTGACGGATCCGAGGAGTGTTCACCTGGTTGCTATAAAGCATGTTCTGAGGTACCTGAAGGGTACAGTGGATTATGGGCTCAAGTATGAGGTGAATCAAAAGTTTAACCTGTAGGGTTATGTTGATTCAGATTGGGCTGGCAGTGCTGCAGATAGGAAGAGCACATCTGGGTGCTGCTTCAATATGAGATCAAGTGTGATCTCTTGGTTTAGTAGGAAGCAGTCCTGCGTAGCACTGAGTATAGCTGAGGCAGAGTATGTTGCAGCCTGTTCAGATAGTTGTGAGGCAGTATGACTACGAAAGCTACTGTCTGAGCTATTTGATCTCCCGTTGGAGGCTACGGGTATCTTCTGTGATAACCAGAGTTGTGTGAAGCTGTCAGAGAATCCAGTGTTTCATGACAAGTCGAAACACATAGAGATCAAATATCACTATATCAGGGATATGGTGAGAGGAGCTGTGAAGCTCCTGTATGTTGCGACGGACGAGCAGATTACAGATGTGCTGACGAAGCCACTAGCCAGGGTGAAGTTCGAGTACTTCAGAGAGAGGCTTGGCGTGCTTCAGATCGAGGATACTTTGAGGAAGAAGTGATGGACACATTTGCTGAAGCCATTCCAAGCATGTTGGAAGGGGGATCCTTCACATGGTTGTGGATGTAAGCGCTGGATGATGAGCATCAGGATGATGTTCTGGTTTCTGCTTAGATATGATCAGTTGGATCATTATATGTATGTATGTATGCATCATGTTGGATGCTGGATATGATCAGTTGGATCATTTATATGTATGTACACATCATGTTGGATGTTGTATATGATCGGTTGGATCATGTACGAACGCATCATGTTGGATGCTGATGGATACATTGTGTGGATCATGTATCTTTGTATGATCAGGTAGATCATGTATGTTGATGGGTACATTTTGTGGATCATGTATCCTTGTATGATCAGGTAGATCATGTATGTTGATGGGTACATTGTGTGGATCATGTATCCTTGTATGATCAGGTATATCATGTATGTTGATGGGTACATTGTGTGGATCATGTATCTTTGTATGATCAGGTAGATCATGTATGATTGATGGATACATTGTGTGGATCATGTATCTATGTGTGCATCAGATGGATGCATTGTATGATCAGGATGATCGTGGATGACGAGCTTCTCCAGATGACATGCAGCAGGATGTTGCAGTGATGATGATGAGTATCAGATGATACTTTGTGGCCGTGGATCAGGTTGTGCAGGTAAGCATGTAATTTGTGCCCTGGGAGATTTGCAGATGGTCTTTCGAGGTTTTGCCTATGGCATGTAATTCGGTGCCCTAGGACATCTAGCAAATGCTCTTGCGAGGTTTTTCTTGGGAGGACATGTAATTTGTGCCCTGGGAGATCTGCAGATAGTCTTTCGAGGTTTTTCCTATGGCATGTAATTCGGTGCCCTAGGATATCTGGCAAATGCTCTTGCGAGGTTTTGTCCTATGGCATGTAATTTGCTCCTGGGAGATCTGGACAGGATGAAAAAGGCCTTAGATGCTTCAGCCAGGTTTTGCCATGACCACATGTAATTTGCTCCTGGGAGATCTGGATAGGATGGAAAAGGCCTCAGATGCTTCAGCCAGGTTTTGTGGTGGACCACATGTAATGTGCTCCTGGGAGATCCGACAGGTAGAGCTGTGTGCTCGTAACAGCCTGGGATGCTTCAGCCAGGTTTTGTGGTGAGATCACATGTAATGTGCTCCTGGGAGATCCGACAGGTAGAGCCACGTGCTCGTAACATCTTGGGATGCTTCAGCCAGGTTTTGTGGTGGGTCACATGTAATGTGCTCCTGGGAGATCCTACAGGTAGAGCTATGTGCTCGTAATAGCCTGGGATGCTGCAGCCAGGTTTTGTGACGCACGTAATAAGTCCTAAGGATTCCACAGTATGGCCAGTGATGATGAAGACCTGCAGGTGGTGGGCCTACATCCAGTATGAAAAAGGACTAGCTCTGTAGAACTTCCTATGACGAGTAGATTCAGAGATTGATTGAGATAGCAGTAGCAGTGACGATGATGATGACTCGATGACGATTATCCAGTGACGATGATCCAGAGAAGATGACTTGTGCTAGAAGAACTATGCTGAGAAATACCTTCCTAGTTAAGAGGGAGTGTTGATGTATATGTAACTTCGAAATGTATTTCACATATATGTATATTGTATTCCTATAGAGATGTTATTATTCCTCTATACGGAAGTGTCGTTATTTATATTGTAAGTGTCGTAACTTATACTTGATGGGTTATTAGACCACCTTGTTTGGGGTCGGCCCTGTATAAGTCATGTGGGTCAAAGGGTTATTAGACCACCCTATTGGGGGTCGACCATGTGGGTCGAAGGGTTATTAGACCACCCTATTGGGGGTCGACCCAGTCAGCATTATGTTATGTGGTTAAGTTCGAGCCTACATGAGTTAGGTAAAAAGGCAAGTCAAGTCAAGTATAAATAGAGTGCGGGAGGCACTCTATTTACTCACTCACTTCTCACACATGCACTCAAGGAGGAGTGGCGCACTTATGGAGGAGGAGGATCTGCTACTAGGTTATGGCTATCTCTCTTGGTTGGTTGTATCATTGCTCTATCTATCTCTGAGGAAGTTATTGGGGTTTTTCACCTTTATGGTTTTCCCCAAGTAAATCTTTGTGTCTCTTGTGTGCTTGCATTATTGTCTCCATGATTGATATGCTGTAGATATGCTGTACATGTTGTTCTCTCAGTTAAGATCCTAGATCAGATTGAAGTAAATTCTGAAAATTCAACAAGCACTTGTCGTCACTAATGGAGAAGTTGGTCTCTTTCAATATTATCCTCATGTCATTGCTACTCTCTGAAACGTGCCTATACGTGATATGGACCATTATGCTAACTTGGTCTGAATGGTAGTATTGACTTTGAATTTCATTATGTGGCTGCGGGGTGTAGTTTTCAGCAAATTCCACAACCAAAAATATTGTGCCATTGGGAAAGGTGACCCTGCATTGTCTGTACTGTTCATCCTGCCATCGTTCTACATGGACATTTGTACATACTGGTCGGTCTTTTGGTAGAATTCCTTCATGAAATTGCAAATTTGTACCTGGTGCCACAAAACCAAGGGCATTAATACAATGTGACATTTTCAATTTGGATATATATGTACAAATTCAACATGTACAGTATGAAAGTATGCAAACTTATATTACTTGTGACTTCACCAATGCATTTTTTTTGCTTTCCTTTGCACTATCTACTTGATATGTTATGTACTTGAAGTTCTGCATTTCTATTGACATCCTCCCAAATTCATGCTCCTCAGTTTCATGGATGCATTGGCTCAATAATGCAAATCCACTGCACCTGAAACATGTCCCATATAAACATGATCTTTTATAATATTTTTGTCCTTCAGTTCTTGGACACATTATGCTATGTATAAATTCTCTGGATGCATTCGGTGGTTGTAATGATGGGGAGTCATGCAATATTTTAGTATGCAAATCACAAAATATATGTCTATATGTATCATAATAGTACTCAAATTCTACATGGTATCTACAGCAACATGTGTTGCGATCAATGCAAATTCTAACATACCAGGGTTTGCATTTTTCAAAGGACCTTGGCCCAAGTTCAGTTGTGTGTGCTCATTCTTGAACCTCTCATAGAGTTACATTTGTGTCATGTCAAGGAATTTCTTGACATGGGGTTCACACCCCTTAACACCTTTTCTCAACTTTAACACATCTCTTTGATTCTATGATGGTCTAGTGTTATCATGCCAAAACTTTTGTACTAGTTCTTTAACAACATCAATAAGCTTCATGTCTGAACGAGGTAGCCTACCAACAAAAGCCCAACAATCCTTTCGGATTAGGGTCTCAATTTTTTCTCTAATAGCAGAATAATTTTGAAGAGTCTTTATATCTACTTTAAATATTTTACATATGTGTGATAGCAGGTGACGTTGTCTTGTGCATTTGTCTACAATCGATTCCGATAGTACACGACGGGTCGCATTAAAATCTTTTGTACGAGAAGTTTTTCCAATCAAATTAAATGCAAACTATAGATTTGTAACAACGTGATTGTTGGCCTCTGAACTTCTAACTACCTTTATGCCCAAAATTCTCCTAACATGAGCTAGACAATGTGATTTTAACACAGCCAGAAGCAATTGATATTTTGCTGCATTGGTTTTGGATTCAAAAAATTATTTGATTACCTGCTACCATGGAAATCAATAGTGCGTTTGGGAAACTTACCTTAAAGTCCTGAAAATGAACTTTCATCCACATGAATACGTCTGGGAGTTATTCGATGTCCGCTTGATAGTCGAGGCAAGGGAGTAGGAAAGGAAGTACGAGTCTCGTCACCGGTTTGTTGTGGCCCTTCATTCACATTTTGGTCCTGCGAGGGAGTGTATTTGACATGTGTGTGCTCTTCTTGATGAGGTTTCCAATTAACAACTTGTTCAGCATCCATCCCTTCATACTCGACATCAAGCAAGATTTGATTGATTTCAACCACTTTGTCATTTCTTGTTGATGGATCTAAGGCACTAACATTTTCATGTCTACGGTTTTCCATGTATAACCTAGCTTTTTCTCTTATCTCATGGGCCTTTTCGGGGGGCAAATCCTTCCTTCTAGACTTTCTTTTATTATTACGTATGTTTCCCATATTCAATATGTTTTTTAACAAAACAAAAATATCACCCTGCAAGAATGAACAACAAATAAGATATTAAAACACGATGTGCATGATTATTAAAACTCGATGTAGCAATTGATTATGTACAACAACATCTAGTGAGAATGTTCTCATATAATCTTAAAAGCTATTGAGAATTCCCTAACTATAACAACAACATCACCTCTAGGAACTCAATTGGATGGTATTGGATGGTGGTATGGGATGTTAGTAGGAGCACATTCCCTACAAAAGGAGAAGCTCCTACTCACTTTATTTTCATGTTTTGGATGAAGGAAAATAGCCCCAAAATATTAATAGTTTTCAATTATGTAGGTGTTTGTGTGAGTTGTTGTAGTGAAATCATGAGGAATTCAACAAATGTTTGTGTACTAGATGGAGTTATGTGATTATGAAAGGTTATTGGTGGTGATGCAAGCAAGCTTTTTTTATTATCTTCATGAAAGGTTGAAAGCATTGCTTGGTGCATGTTGTAGTTTTTTTGTGGTAAGATGTTTTTATTGTCTATGTTGAAGATTAAGAAGAATAAAATACATCTCTCATACAATTCATGAGGAAAAACTAAAATAGAGACAATTCAAACAAAGTGAATGAAGACTAAAATACATTTAAGAGGAAGAGGTCACCATACCTCAAGTATTATGATTTCTCTTTGCTTCAAATGTAAAATGCTCTTTTGATGTATCCACTATATGTAAGAAGAGATCAAATGTGTCCAAGCAGCATGAGAATTCAATCCAAGGATCCAAATAGAGTCCAATTGTTGTGTATTCAATCAAAGGAGCAAAACAGAGCCCAACTGGTGTGTATTCAATCCAAAGAGGAAAATAGAGCCCCAATTGTTGTGTATTCTATCCAAATTGTCAAAGAAACACCAAATGATGTGTGAATTCAATCCAAAATGCAAATGGTTGTCGGACTGTGCGTGAAAACAGCAAAAAACATGCATGGAATGAGAGAAAAAAGTACGGGAGAAGAACACGGGTGGTTTTATGAATTTTATG